>QOCX01004747.1:0-14080 GCA_005959815.1 Sarcophaga bullata | reverse complement strand
GATAGAATAGAATAGAATAGAATAGAATAGAATAGAATAGAATAGAATAGATAGAATAGAATACGAACGTAGAATAGAAATAGATAGAACTTAGAATAGAATAGAATGAATAGAATAGAATAGAATACGAATAGGAATAGAATGATAGAAATAGGAATAAATAGGAATAAATAAGAATAGATAGAATAGAAATAGAATAGAATAGGAATAGATAGAAATAGAATTAGAATAGAAATAGAATTAGACATAGAATAGAATAGAAATAGAATAGAATAGAATAGAATAGAATAGATGAGAATACGTAGAATAGAATAGAATAGACTAGGAATTAGAATGAATAGAATAGATCGAATAGAATAGAATAGAATATTAATAGAATAGAATAGAATAGAATAGAATAGAATAGAATAGAATAGAATAGATAGAATAGAATAGAATAGAATAGAATAGAATAGAATAGAATAGAATAGAATAGAATAGGATAGAATAGAATAATAGAATAGAATGAATAGGAATAGAATAGAATAGAATAGAATAGAATAGAATAGAATGAATAGCAATCGAATAGAATAGACATAGAATAGAATAGAATCGAATGAATAGAATAGAATAGAATTAGAATAGAATAGAATAGAATAGAATAGATGAATAGAATAGAATAGAACTAGAATAAATAGAATAGAATAGAATAGAATAGAATTAGGAAATAGAATGAATAGAATTAGAATAGATAGGCTAGAATATAGAATAGAATAGAATAGAATAGAATAGAATATAATGAATAGAATAGAATTAAATAGAATAGAATAGAATAGAATAGAATAGAATAGAAATAGAATAGAATAGAATGAATAGAATAGAATTAGAATAGAATAAATAGAATAGATAGGAATAGAATGAATAGAATAGCAATAGATAGAATTAGAAATAGAATAGAATAGATAGAATAGAATAGAATTGAAATAAGATAGAATAGAAGTAGAATTAGAATAGAATAAGAATAGATAGAATAGGAATAGAATAGAATAGAATAGAATAGAATAGAATAGGAATAGAATAGATAGGTAATAGAATAGAATAGATAGAATAGAATAGAATAGAATAGAAATAGAACTAAGAAATAGAAGTATAGAATAGATATAGCAGTATAGGAACTATGAATATAGAATAGGAATATTAAAAATAGGATTATAAAATAGAATATAGAAATAGAATAAGGAATAGAATATAAGATTTATATAGAATTAATTAGAAGAATAGAATATAGAATAGAATATAGAATAAAATATAGAATAGAATATAGAATAGAATATAGAATAGAAAAGAATAGAAAAGAATAGAATAGAATAGAATATAAAACCTCAATAGATTGGTTACGAAACCATTCCATACTCTGTCTGCTGACATGAATTCTGGCATTGTCCTGTTGGAAAACACATTTTTTTTCATTATTTTCTCTCAAGAAGGGGAGCAAACTACAGCTAAGAACAGTAATATATTCTGTACAATTCATTCGCATAGATGGAAACTGAAGCTCGAGCAACCACTTGAAGAAATAGCCCCCCAAACCATGAGACTACCTCCTCCAAAATTTCTTTTATTAAAATACTTGGTTTTTTTCTAAGGTCACGCCAATAGTAACTATAGCCATCTGGTCCATCCAAATTCCACCTCTTTTCATCAGAGAATATGACCTGAAGACAAAAAATTTTATTATTGTTTGTTATTATTGAAAACTTATTCTTACATTCTGCAAATTCCTATCCATATTTTTTTGAAATTCGCACCTTTTTTTGTGCCTAAGAAATAAATGCGGCGCAACTGTCAATTTTGTCCTTTCGATGTTAGTATTGTGTTTAACTGCTCGCCAGATGGCTGAAATGCTGACGGCCTGGTCACAGCAACTTTTTGATGTACAGGAAATCACCCTTGCGATTTAAAGCTAGCTGCGCGCCTAAAGCTTTCTGGGGCGACCCGTATGTTTCGCTTTACCATATCCGTCTTGGTTTCTCAAAAAATTTAAGACCACCTTGTGAGATGTTCCAATTTTTCTTGCAATGGTACGTACTAAAAGAGATTGGCCTAAAATCTGACCCTTTTCAACATCACTCAACATTTTTTTGGGCTGCATGTATAACTAAATATTATCTGTATTATTAGCAACAACAAAACAATAAAAAAATCAACTATTCTTCTTCCCCCGCTTTTCAGAACTGATGGTGCTATAATTATGCAAAGATCAAAAACCTTAATTTTTATACTGAAGTAAAAATAACAGTAAGAATTTGAAAAATTTATTATTTTTTTCTTCTACATTTACACTAAACATAATGAAATGTTGTGTTGTTATTATAAATGAATTTTTTTAGAAATTCAATAAATTAGGGTGGTGCTATAATTATGAAAAGCACTTTATACACATCTCATTTTTAAAGACTATTGGCCAATTCACACGACTGTATCGTGTATGTTGTATAGAATACACTCGGTTGTTTGGGAACATTCAATGCTAAGCTGTATTGTGTATTTTTTCATAATTTTTGGCATTCAAACAATTTGATAGCACGAAACCAACAAAACTTCTTATAAACATCTAAAAACATATACACATTTTTTTTCATTCACACAATTTGATAGCACGAAACAAATACAACTTTTAAAAACATATAAAAAAAATGTGTATAAGTGTATTGGATTTTTACATGAAAACTATCAACAACAAACATACACTGTTGTATATTCATCCAACAATACACTCAATACAACGATACAACGCCTTGTGCGAATTGACCATATGTTTCTACGTCATTTCGCATTTAAGGTTACGACAAGTACGTACACTTTCAGTTATGCATATTCAAACATACCTGTACAGAGACTTCGTTTTTGAATGTATGTATGTTCATACATGTATACATAACATAACAACAATTATAATGAATTAGTAAATTCGTACAAGTGTATGTATGTAACAAGTAATTAACTGTATATTTGTTGTTTACAATTATTTGAGTTTCTATAAATTTTTTAGTGTTTCTTTTTTTGTATTTTTGTACTCCGTTCGAGTCATTTTTGAATTATTTCTTTTATGCGTTTCATATTATTCATAGCAGTTGAAAGGTCTTCATTAGTTTACTGTATCATATTGGTTTTCCAGCTGCGCTGTATAAATCTGACCAAAAACTTTATTACAGGCCGGTAAAATTTACATTAAATAAATACATATTAAATACATGTTTGGAATCAAATAAGATCATACTTAAAATTTTTGTTTTGAATACCTAACGTTTTCTTTATTATTTCGAAATATACTTACAATATTTTTGATTTTCTCATTTTCATTAAGTGTGCAGGAACTATAAAGGCAGACAATTTCAATTTCGAAAACTCTGATGTATTAAGTTTTAATGTGTTTCTTGAACAAGGAGAATATATAAGGCCTACTGAAGGAGTGTTTACTATGCAATTAATATCAATATTCCGTATTACGAAATTTAAATATTTTCTTTTTGTTGAACAAACATTAAAATTTGTTTACAAAAATTTTAAATTTGTTCTTTTTTAGTTCATGACTGTATAAAAATCATTTTGAGTGAATTTCTTAAATTTCACTTTTATGCTTGTCTATAAGATATTCGATTTTGATAAAAAACAATGTATGTACGGGTACACTATACTACTAGATATGAATACGAAATATAGCGAGAACTCAAAAATATATAATTTTAATGATTTCATTTAAATTTATTTTCTTACTAAAACGGATCTGCTATACAAGATGCTCTAACCATTTTGTAGAAATCTGAAATATATGTATATGCACATATGTTTTACATATTTATATAAATATCAGCGTCTAAAATGCAAAAGGGCATATCAAAACTTTTTGCGCCCTCTCGGCTACGGATTTATCGGATTCACGTCTCAATACTGATTGATTACTTACGACGGCATGGCGGTATTGTTTTATTCGCTCTAATTATATTCCTCTGTCTATTTATGTCTGGTAACTTCACGATCTTTCTATGCATTGTTTTTGTTGGATTTGTGATCATTCTTTCTTTCTCTTCTCGTTAATTCCTATATATATCTTTGTGTAATTTCTTCAGAACTTCAGAACTCCCTATCATCAGGTGATCTGAAACGCAATAACACTTTAATAGAAGCAAGCCACTTTAACAGAAGGATCACCACATTAAAAAAACCTTAGATTGTGTCGGATGTCGGTCTGTATAATGTTAGCAATGCTATCTGGCGATCACCGATAGTGGACATGACGAAATTTTTAATCGCATTTTGTGAAAAATTTAAATATTTTAACCGAACTAAGAAAACTGGTTACATGTAGGAGGATAAAGGAAGTAGTGTTTAAGGTTTTGAATCTGCTGTTATATACATAAGTGGCAGGTAAAATTTCTGTAGTAAGTCATTCATATTAAGCCTTTTTGACTCCATCTCGATAAGGCTTGATAAATAATCAAAATACGGCAAATACTACTGTGCTTTGCGAAAGGCTAGCAGTTAAAGACATAAGATCATTAAGAAGAATAAAAAATAGAGTTGGAGACAGAACACAACCTTGTGATATCCCTAAATTCATGTTATGTAATCCTATCTATAATAACACGTACAGGTAATTCCTGAAAAAGTTCGATATAAATCGAGAGCTTTAGTGTCTGTCGATGATAAAAGCATTAAGTTTCACACTCTATCCAAAGCATCCGAAATTTCAAAAATCTTCATTTCAAGGATCATCATCCGATGACCACTACCATCTTTCCAAGAGCGACGCTTACCGCCAACCAGTAAAATGTGTTTTCTGGAAACAGTATTACCTGTCTCTGGTCAGGTTATTGAAATCCTGATATCTCATACTCTCCATAAACCGAAAAGTCCGGAACATACTATTATTAGGCTGCCGTATTCAGAGTTTAGGTCATCTAGGTCAGGTCATTCAGTCCAGAAGACTTTCGAGTTGCTTTTGAGTTCGACATTGGCTTATTCTCTTTTCGACAGGTTAGAATTATTTGCATCATGAGATCGAAATTGCATTGTTCCATGTCCTTTACACAGATGACCAAAAGCTATTATCTCCGTTTGGAAAAAAAAAACAACTTTAGAGTGAATTTGCGCTTCTCGTAAGGAGACTTCTAGCGCATTTGTATATATTACAGTAAAACTTATAAGTTTTGACCTAATTACAATAAATATAGTATTTCGTAATATCTCACAGTTGCATTTTTTCGAATAACTCTGACTTCAAAAAAATATCTTTTTTGAAACGTTTTACATTTTCATTGAGATTTTGCTTCAGTAATTACTAAAAAGTGGAATACAAACAGTGGAAGCTATGAGATAATTTCGCTACAGAGAAATCTGAAATTAAAATTTTTAGCTCATTAATTGGACAGTCAATGTAATTTTTTTTATTAAACAGTATAATATGGAAGCAGTTACATTCTTATCACAATGAATATCAAGGGTTCAAAAATCTAAGAAGCTCAACCACAGCAATACGTAAAGAAGTTTCTAAAATCCGATGGAAACAATCCAATGGTAGATTGCTCACTATAAATTATACATACATACATTTATTTCATAAAGTCATACACACATCCATATGTATGTAAATATGTATATTTTTATAAATGTATATACAAACATAAGTATGTAGATACGTATGTATATAGCATATATTGTATGTATATTGTATATATCCTCTTTTTTATATAAGCAGTTTATTCGCCACACTTGGTTGCTCGTTGTGCAGTTGTATATGTGTGCGTGTATATTACAAAAAATCAAACGAAGCATGATGTTAATGATGATGTGATGTAGCACGCGCGAGATTCTGTTTTTTTCTATTTTTTACTCAACGAGTGAACGTGAAGACACAAATGCAAGATAAGGCGCGTGCCAAGGTAAACTGTAACAATAGTATCAATAAACACTGTGTGGTACTGAATGTGTAGTTTCTACCTATGGATGGATGACTTTGGATGGTTGTAGATGTAAAGTAGTAGTAAAGTAAAAAACCAAGTGAAGAAATTTTGTTGTTCCACAGATTCATTCACACACACACAAACTTTCCATTACTTCAGTGCATATGTAGTAAGCATATATTAATATTTTTTGTCTGTACACAGATATTAAATAAATACCCATTTGTACAATATATGTACGTATACCGCAGTAATGGGTAAAAAATAAGCTATTTTTCTTTTTAATACATATAAAAACAAGAAACAAAATTAGTTATAATTTTACTAGTTTTAATTCCTAAATGTACACACGTACATATGTATATATATTAACATTTAAAAAAAGTATGAGTTTTCAACCTCAGTTTTGGTGTTTTAATAAAGAAAGTATAAGTTTTCATAGGTGGAAACATATAATTTTAAAATGTATGAGTGTGTATATATACATACAGTGGACTTTTGGAATTTATTGAAGAACCAATGAATAAGGGGGACTATTTTGTAATGGTTATTATTTCCAACATGTAATGGTTATTACTTCCAACATGTCAAAGAATCCAAACATACGACTGCTAATGTGAACATGTGATTTGCCTACCAAAGTCCCCACAGGCTTAATACTCTTGCTCAAATATGACTCCAAAAAACTATTTAGGATATCATTTGGAAGAACAAACAAAACAAAAGTTAGCCGAAAAACTTACCCTTGAGAGCATTGTGGCAAATATCACCAGAAAACACTAAACAAAACTGGTATACTCAATGCCAATAGGGTAACTGGTGTGCTTGACCTTTAAGAATATCCTACTAAATATAATACTCTTTATACTAACTTTTGCAACAAATACATGAACTACTAAGACTTTTGCTGTCCACTGTACATATACAGTTTTTTTTATAGTTTTTTATCGTGATTTTATAGAGGGGGAATAATTATCTGAAATTAAAAATAATTTCTTGTGCTATTTTTTTATTATTAATGATATATACCCTACGCCAGATGGTGGTTACAACATGCATAGTTCTAGTTAAGAAGTTAATTAAAAATGACGGTAAATTAATTTAAAGATACTAGCTACTCTAGTTTCATATTTTTTTTCTGAATCATAATGTAAAATTTTTTATTCTCAATTGAATTAACATAAATCAAAATGATCAACAACTAAAGCCGACGCAATATATGGAAACACCGGACCATAATCGTCCCTGTCACTTAACTAAAAAAAAGCGTCGTAGTAAGGAAAAGCTTTAAATAAGAATAAAATTTACAGCAATTAAACTTATCAGCACATATCTTGTGGAGAATGTTTCCTATGAATTTGGCTCTTAAATATTAAGTATTAATACCAAAATATAAAATCTAACGACTCTCCGCAAGGAGCTGGCAAAATTATAAAGAAATTTGAACTGATAAAGGTATCATAGCTGAAAATATCGCTTCTGTTAAGAAAAGTTTTGCAAATATTACGAATTTGTAATTTCACGGCTTATTATACCGTATTTTGATTCAAATGTACAACTTAATCCACGTAAAATCCAACTTTTTTAACCGGCTCACCAGTCACACTGCCGTAGATGTGCCGATTTAGTGCTAGAGCAACAGCTGATTTTTTCTTCTGTGTGAAAATCATTTCTAATTTTACTGTTACATCGACAAGCAAATTACTACAAATGGAACTCATAGAACCCAGAAGTGATTGTGGTAAAGCTAATCCGGAAAAATAACTGTTGATTAAAGCTTTTGTTTCCCGTTTGCAGAATGTTGATTTATCAAGATGAAACAAAATTATTGTGTCAGGTCGGATGGCAAGGAAAGGTGTTAGTGAGATCAACACAACAAGTTTTTGGCTGTGGATCCGTGATGATACGAAGTTTCAATGCGGCGGAGTTGGAATGGTCTACAGAATAGTTGGTACGGTAATTGTTCAATCCTATGTAAACATTTTAAGCACTTACTACAGAAAAATCTGGTTTATAGGCGGCGGATATCGTGTTCGAACATGATAATGACCCAAAGCATACCGATATATTTACAGAAAAAATTCCTGTTCTCCTGGAAATCGTGGGCAGTAAGCTGTAACTTTAGTTATAAGCTATACAAAATATTAAGTTCAAAAATAGTCTTAAAATGTTTTAAGTAAAGTAAATTTAATTAACCGTTACAATGTCTAATTAATCAGGTTTGTTTGTTTTTCAATAAAAGTAAATAGTACAACAAATATGTCATAATTGTTGTTGTAAATAAAACATCAATAAGCCAAATATCAGATTGATTGAGACTATACTTTTGTTGTTGTTGTACTAACGACTTTGCTAACCACTACCTAAAACGTTCTGCAACATTCGTCCTGAGAGAGTGGTATATATGTGTAAGGTACGATGTATAATGTATATAGAGTAATAACTCTATATGTATAAAGATGTATGATATGTATCATAGACTGTATATATATATTATATAATATAATATATATATCATGTAATTTATATTTGTTATTAATAAAACGAATATTATTTGCGTTTGTTTGCCAGGCAACAGTAAGAGAATATGAGCAGGCATTCATCTGTTGAGTAGCAAACAAAGTATTCTGTTAAGATTTTTGAATGTAGATAAACTTTTGATGGTTGAATAGTGATCTTGGTGGATGGCTTATTTGAAAGGTATTAAAACTTCTAACCTTTATAAATTTACTGTGCATCGAATGATAAGCGAATTGTTAAGTTACAATAATTTTAGCAATTTTTAATTCGTGGACACTGGAGTTTCATATAAAATTTGCTGGCAATACATCCTTAATAAGACACTCAACGCTAAATGAATAAACAAATCAACAAATATTTTGGTCTCGCTCAGGTAAATAATATTTTTTTTGTCAAAAGGTTGCATATTGTCCACTGTATGTACCACACAGATCAGCAGTTCAAGAAAGTTTTACAAAGTTTCTATAGTGTTTTTCAATATATTCAATTACACGGTGCACAGTGAAAATACACCCGAGTAAGTTGTTCAGTTAGTTGAGTAGAACTCAAAAATACTTTTTTTATATTTCTCAAACCCTCCAAACTTGTTTTATTTGACAAAAACTGTTTTTTTGATCTTTTCACACAAAATTATTGATTACCGAAATATGTTTGAAGCCATTTTAAAAATTCAAATTATTTTAAAAAGGGGAGGGATTAGCTTTTAAAACGGTATACATAAATATTTTGTTCGCACTTATATGTTAAGAGTTTTGATAGGGTAAACTTGAAAAATGTGATTTTTTCTTATTTTCTCAAGTTTGGCCATTCTTAATTGGAAAATTCAATTAAAAACTATAAAACAAGTCGTAATATTCTTAAAGTGCATTCTCTGGTGATAAAATCGGACATTTCGCTTGATAAAATCGAACAGAAATTACAGTAGTTACTATTTAAATAGTAAAACAGTCGTGTTATGTTTTTTATATGTATCATCTTATCAAATTAACTTTCAGTTTAAAAATTTTTTATGGATCTTGATTGTTTACTGCAAAATGTGCCAATTTCACGTTTGGGCGACTAACAGAAATCGGCTAATATTTGTGCTTTTCGCAAATATTATTATTTCACTAAAAGTTTAATACCATTATCTTCAAACCGACAGTGTGTTTTGGGTTGTTGTCTAGCATGAAGATGTCATCCTGATCCGGCTCTAAACCAAATATATACTGACTTGGCATGTATGAGTCTTCAAGGATAGTGATATAGTCTTTGGCACACATTCTACCACTTATTCGCCGTAATACATCAAGCTGGTTCCCACGAAAACAGCCCAAAGTCATTAGTGATTCACCTCCAAATTTCATTGTGTTAGTAATATTTCGCTCTTGGAAGCCAACTCTTTTATCAACCCATGTCCATTGACGCCCATCCGACCCAATTCGATTGATTTTAGTCTCATCTGACCAAGTTACCTTCATCCAGTCGTCTGTCGTAAAATGCTCGTATTTTTTGGGAAAATTCAATCGCTTTTTGCGATTTAGTTCACTTAAATATGGTTTTTTAAGTTTTGTTCTTGACGCGAGCCCACTGGATTTCAAACATCTTCGAACGGTTTTAGAACTTACGTTCAAATTATACTCTTGGTTGAGTATTTGTGTAACCTCAACAGCTGTGTTAACCTCACCCGACATAATCAATCGACGAACAGCCACAGGAGAAAGTTTTTTGGGCGACCGGATTTATATCCTGTTTAGCTTAAACTATTCTGTGTTTTTATTTTATTTACTAACCCTATCGATATATTATATTTTTTAGCGATTTCGCGATATGGGACACCTACCACTATGTCTTTTGCCACATTTTGTCTTAGCCTTTAACATAATAAAAAGCTAAATAAATTATTTAAAAATGTATTTTATTCAAATATCATTAAAACATATGCTTTACTTACATTATAAATAATCACGAAAAGTGGTTTTATATATTATTATTTAAACAAATATGTATATTATTTTAAAAACAACAAGGGTCAGAAATGTTCACACACGTGTATTTAGTTGTTCAATAATATTTTAATAAAAAAAAGTAATGGTAGTCCAAAAAATGTTACCAATCAATAAAAAATATTATGCCAGACAACATAAAAGCAAATAAGTTGTCAGACTTATGTATGTGAAATATTTTTTAGATATATCTTTAATCACATCTTTTGTGAACAATTTTGTAACTAACTGCGTTTAAAAAAGAATGCTTTACGTCAAATTACATGTGTTTTTTTGTCTGAAAATTTTCTCTTATACGTTGAAGCGTATTGCCTGATAGATGAAAAACAACGTTGAAATAAACGCATAAAATTGTACAAATGATAATACATACATAATGCGTACATAATTGGCCACCTTTAGTCAAGATTACTACCTAGTTTTTCACACGACTTATGTTGTGTGTGTTAATTTTATACATGAGTGACGGTATCAAGAGTTCAAAGTCGACTCCGATCGACAGTTTTTTGATAAGCTTCTATGCATCGTCGCCGAAGAAATATTTTCTCATATTTCGTTCTGTTAGAGATGTCTGAGCTGGGTTTCAAACCTATCATCAGCGGAAACGCTGAACTACAACAAGAAATTTCTAAGCTAGAAGATAGATTACGAAAGCAGCGGATTGTGAATCGAGGGTTTATCGAAAAGGATTTGCGGAAGAGAAAACTGATAGTCAGGTGCTTGAAAATTCAACCATAAATCTTTAAAGATAAAATGAAAATAAAAAACAAGATTGAAATTGAATTGAATAAAATGATTTTTGAGAAGAATCAAAAATTTAAAAGAGTTAATGCCGTAACACAAGTACTAAACCATACAAAAAACCTAGTGGATGGAGACCTAAGTAAAGGATTTCGACTAAATAAGAAAATTATGTTGTAAGTTAAGAAAAAACTCCAAAAAGTCTAAGAGTCAAAATTAGCGTTAGAGAAAATTCTCTGGTTGTAAATAAAAAACAGCTGTATTGGAACCAAATTCACATTCTACTGTGCGTACAGGAAAATGGCGATAATAGTGTTCATGGTGAGAAATTATTAAACATAACTTCAGTGTATAATCTAATTTTGCAAATGGTCCATTCAAAAAATTGAAAAAACAAATGAGACACAAAGAACAAAATCAAAAGAAATTATAATTTTAGAAAATGTAACGAATAAATAAATAAATGAAGTCGCCGTAGTCTAGCCGGTAGTGTGTTGGCTTATTAGACGAAAGGCCAGGGTTCGAATCCTCGGTCAGACATCAAAAACGAAATATGAAAAAAAATATTTCTTCGGCGGCTTCCTCTCAGCAGATTTCTGGTAAAAACTCTGAGAGTAAATAAAATTGCTTGAAAAGTTTTTCCAAAATCTGTCGTTTGGAATCGACTTAAAAAAAACTGTAGGTTCCGCCACTCATGTATAAAATAAACACACACAACATAAGTGGTGTGAGAAGCTCGGCCGTAATCCTGACTGAAGGGTTGTAATGGCCAATTATGTATTATGTATGAAAATGTTATCATATATGGTTCTTGGTCTAGAAAATAAGTGCATATCCATATCATGATTTATTTGATTACGTGGAACAGTTCGACGTCTTTGGTTTGAAGAAAAATATCTTAAAATTCAAAAATTTTAATTTATTATGGGAATTGGAGATTACGTGTGCGAAGTTAAATACTCAAATAGAAAGCAAGGGAAAGAAGTTTTTTGAAATATATAATAATACTAAACGACAGAACAATTGGCAATGAGGATGATCCGTTCACAGTTTCCAACTATTATGAGCGTTCTGTCTAAGCCTTGTAGAAAATTTTAAAGTTGATAACTTCATTTGGATAGATAATTGAAATGGAATTCTAAAAATATGGAAAAAATTAAGCAATAATTCTTAGGTCACCAAAGGATATGTAAAAACAAGTTGATTTGAATATGTTTAATACACACAACATAAGTTGTGTGAGAAGCTAAGTTGTAATTCTGACAAAAGGGTTGTAATGACACTTAAAAGTAAACTATTTAGATTACTTGTCATATTATGTATGTTCTATCATGATTTGGGTTAGTTAGCATGGCACTGAACTTTCTCATTGTTTAATGAACGGAAGTACATGAATATTTCCTCACAATGAATTCTTGGCAGAACACTTGATATGAAAGATATAACGTAGACGGATTCGGCAGACCAGTATTCTTTCACCGATTGCACAATATGGATACTTATTACATATATATATAAATACCTTTACCTCTTAAAAACGTTTGAAATATGAGCTCGCAGATTGCAAATAAAAATAAATTTGTGTTCAGTTTGAATGAAATTCTTTATTAGTCGCACAATTTTGTATGCCACTTTTCCCAACTCGTTCTAACAACAAAAATTGCTTTATTTGTTATTCCTCTGCTTATGCCCTTTGCGAAAAACAATAAAGGGCTAGTTAGTAAGAAACGTAAAATCGTAACGTACGTAGCCTTAAAAACGTTTGTGTAGTTATAGAAACGTTAAAAACGGGGCATATGCCAACGAAGAATGTAAACAAAAAAGAAACACAACACAAAGCAACACGCACACGAACACAACACAATGCAAATTGAAATTGGTATACAGCCATTTGCAAGAAGTCATCTGTTCAGAGCAGTGATTAGTGTTGTTAAGAAAAAGCAAAATTCAAAAAGTACCAATTGAGTCTTAATTGTAGGAAGTTATATTTACTTCTTAAATTTTATGTTATTATTATATTTATCTTTATTGTTGTAATATAATGGAATGTTACATTTTTGGTTTAATCTGAATCAATATTTATGGAATTTAGATATAAATAGAGTCGAATATTGCTCTATTCAAATATTTTTTTTTTATTAAATTGTAAGTCAATATCTCTAGTTAGAATAGTAATAATAAAAAAATAAAAAAATAATTGTGAACATTAGAATCATGAGGATATGTATTTAAAAATTTTAAAGATTAAAAGCATTATATATAAATAGAAGAGTACCAAAAAAGGCATTTGCGTTACATTGCCACTTAAAATACATACTATTTATTTATTTTGTTCCAAAGTTTTTTTTATACACATTACAGTCATAATAATAACAATAATAATTAAAGAAAAATCATTTTTTATTTACAAATTTAAAAGATTAATGTATACGATTAATATATATAAATTCGTACCACTTCGTCACTCAAAATACATATCAGTGGATGCATAATAATTGAACGATTAAGCACATGATGTTGTTAATTTATTTTCAAACTTTGTTACGCATTTAAAAACTAATAGCTAAAAAACATAATACACAAACAGCTTTAAGTTTAAATCAAAAAAGTTCACAGCATCAATATCATTTTAAAAAAAATTAGCGAAAACAAAAAATACCACGTTTCAGGTTGTCATATAATTAGAAACGAAAAATATTCATATAAACAGCTTAAAAATATGTTTATAATCACATTTAATGGTCATATTCTTTAATATTTTGTCGGATAGCCCTTGTTTTGAACAACATCTGTAAGTCTTTGCGGCAAACTTTGTATAAAACGATGGATATGTTTTGCCAGCTTTGTTGCACCAGCTGAGGCAATTCGTCGTTATTTTGAGGGTTTATGTCT
>QOCX01004746.1:0-14081 GCA_005959815.1 Sarcophaga bullata | reverse complement strand
AACGATCTCTGATTTGGACCAGACTGAGGCAACGACCCTTACGACAGCCTGACTGTCAACAAAGATTATATAAAATTCCGAATCCGAAGTAGGCCTACCATCTATGTATGTAAGATAACGCCTTAAGGCGTTAACGTTTAATATCTATCCCTTATGGTATTCAGCTTTAAAAATTCATGATTTTCTCCATACCATATTATTTCATTATCGGGGGGGGAGCGTGCACTAATTATATTTCAGTTGCAATATTCAATATTTTATGTTTTCCGTTATAATAATGAAAAAAATATTAAAATTTCCGAGTACGATTAAAAATTTAGTGCAGATTTCAAGATGGCATGTACGTGCATATGTGTAAGTAAATAATACTTCTTCCATTTGTGATTGTGTTTTTATATTTTTAATAATCATTTTAAGGAATTCAATGTCCTTATTAAGTATCCATCAAAATAAAATCAAAAAGGAAAATAAAAAGGAAAATGTTCTTAAAATTAAGCAGAGAAAATCACTTTAATTGGCTGGCTGTTCACGTTCTCGTTCGTTATAAGCGTATATCAACCAGATGCAGACAGACGTATTGCGAATATTATCTGTGAGCAGTGAATTGTTGTTGGTGTTGTTGTTGTTTTTTTGTTGTTGTTGTTATTATTGTTGTTGTTATAACTATTATTGGCAATTTAGATTGTTCTGTTGCAAGATTCAAAAATATGGGCAACAATCATAATGAGCATTGTGCAACATCTGTCGAAGAAATGTTGTGTTGAACTTTTAAGTTTATTTTTGAATTGAAATGAAATTTAGTTCATGTTTGTCTCCCTATTGACAAGTCTGTGAAATCAAAAAGAACAACGAACTGTGAAAGAATATCTGTAATCCTATAGGGTTTCGTTTCTTTTGGTGTTATAGTAACGTAGTTCAGACATATCTGTATATGCTCAATTAATTGGTAATGAAATATATTCACAAGATAATTAAATTAATTAATTCGGATCGTCTGTCAGACTGTCTTTAGTATAGGATTTTTCAGTTTCTTTTTTTTTAAGAATTTTCAAAATATCTTCTAAGGGATTAGGATTTATTAGGTTCCCTCTCTCTCTGAATGCTGATTGTACATTTCCGTTAAGAACTTACACAATAAAATCACATCCAAGGTTTTCGATTACCAAGAATAAGTATTGCAAATTCTATAAATGTCAATAGCACGAGCTCTGGCAACAGCATCATTATCATCAATATCAGATGCAAACAAGGTTATACAGGCTCATAAGCTATTATCAACAACGTCAAATTAATATGAAAAATTGGGAATATCTTTACTAATGGCAATGTTCAATATATGGTCGTATTTTAAGCTCTTCCTATCTTTAAGTTTAATTAAAACAGAGTGTGCATGAAATAACATCGAAATTCTCACAAATATCCAATTTTTCAGACTTAGGCAACCCCGTAAGAAAATGTCTAACGGGATTAAATCGCACGATCTCGGTGGGCAGTTTACATCACTTTCACGTGAGATGTCCATGTGCTCTAAGAGCTAGTGCAGAAGTAGCGCTGCCATTTTAACACCACATACCATTAGTTTCCAGATCATATAATTCAGACCCAAAAAGAAGTTGGTCATGGTCTTATATTGCTTGCCGTTAATAGTGATGGCCTGGAAAACGTTGTTCTTAAAAAAAGTGAATTCTTCTGGCTGCATTAGTGGCTCTTGAATTTCATGTGGATTGTACGTGTACCTGTTACGAAATTGGCCTCATCGCTGAAGATGATTTTTCGATTATTAGAAATTAGAGTCTATTGTCTACTGTGCCACAGGCGATTTAACAAAATCGATTGAATAAATTGCAACTCATTTGACAAAATACAATTTGACAAATGCCCATTTGACAGATGCCGCTTCATCAAGATGGCTGTCAAATAAATAAATTGTCTTGACGTATAAGCAGATGATCTGAAAGTGGAAAATATTTACAGAAATATTTGGACTTTTAATCAAAGGAATTTAATTTGGTTTGTAACATATGAGACTTCCTCAACCAAGTTTATTTAAAAACCAATAAATTCTGTAGCTTGCAATTACGAAAGTTTAATTTAATTCGCATGCTAAACGATAATTTTATTATTTTTATAATTTTTAAAAGTTTTCTACACGTTGTTGTTGTTTTTACAGTTATCGATAAGTTATAACAATTCACAATTCACAATTGAAATTTAAATCATCGATAAACTCTTTGTGTGAAACCCTGTATTTATTTAATTTGTATTACTGGACGTGCCGTTGATAGTCGTCATTCAGAAGTCATTCCCTCAATTGTAAAACAATAACAAAAGACAAGAACAGTAACAGTAACATCAGGAATAGTGAACAGACACAAGACAAGTAATCTCTAAAAATTGAAGAACTAACAATTGAAAATATGGTCATGTCTCTGGATATTTTCTTTATTATTTTTTTTCTATTTTATTTTTAGTAAATGATGCGGTTTGATTCGATTTTCTATCTATTACGTTTCGTAGCATAAGACAAACAATAATAAAAATAAAGTTGAATTCTGTGTTAAAGCCGATTACAGGTTATACTTCAAAGTGCCGTTGACTTACTGGGAAATGTAGCATATGAACTCAAAACTGTCTCTAATGATTATAATTCATATCCTAGGCATTAAGGTTCACCAAATTAAGACGTCGTTCGTTCGTGTACCATTAGGGCAGGAATATGTGTAAAGAATCTGGCGCATACATTGGTTGGAAAAGATTTGTGTTAGAACCTACGCTGTTGCAGCTCAAGAACCTAGCCAATACGAAACGAATTAAATATGAAAGTCAATTGTCGAATTGCCTGACCGTACAAAAGCTAAATTTTACATAAAAATCCCTTGGCAATTTTTGGTAAGGCTGAATAGAAAGACGGTGTTTGTAAGCCCCATAATAGTGAACGCAAAGCACTTTAGTGGCCGAATCTCTATAAACACATCTAATGGAATTAATCGGTTTCTCAAGTGAACTATGAAATATGGGTTAAATACGACGGGCGTCAAGCAAACACTTGTATTTACAAATTAGTTTAAGCCGGCAGCAACGGTATTTAAGCCTAAATTGATTACTGAAAAGATTTTGTCTTATTTTGATGGAATTGCGAAAATTTTACTACGAACTACATCTTAATGAAGAATTCTCAAGCATCCAGCTTTAAAGAGAAAAATTGTATTCCACCTCAGACTTATCGATAGTAATGGGTCTCAAGCTGCGGTTAATTGGTTGATAAGTTTTTATTCAATCGCTTTTAAATTCGGTCTTTCTTTTCGAGTGATTATCGCTTAATCATGTCTGAGACATGTTTCTATGATAGTCGATTGTCCCCCCTAGAGAGTCGGAAGGACCAATTGGTAAGACTAATTATTTTGTATTTTTTTTTTATCGGAAAAGATGATTTTTAGATGAAATTTATGTCCAGTTACCAACTCCTCTAGAGCCCATTCTGCAAATACATGTCGTAGTCTTTGGTTGCCCCCGATGATTTGGCAGAACAAAGCGAACAAACGACAACTACTTTGACAGATGTACCTTCAGCAAGATTATGTTTAGATTAGGTTTCGCAGAGTTTGCATTCTAGTCTGAGAAGCTATGAGTTACAAACACCTACACTAACCAATGATATTATCAGTAGACGGTAGTGTTTGCTCTGTAACAAGATGCAATAGATGATGCTGCAATGCTTACGTATGGATATTGTATTGCTTTAGATGGTATTATTTTGCCCTGTTGATGCAATATTTGAGTAACATTTGCCTTTCAAATTGTACAAACAACTACTAAAACAAATTGTAACAATGCGAATAATTGCGAAACTATTCAAGAAATAGAAAACAATCATCAGCGTGCACCAGCAGCAATTGCAGCAACAAATATTCAGCATTGAACTGTTGATGTCGATGTAAGAAAGTTCAGCAACATGGGACAGCAAACAAAAACAAATACCATCAATCAGAACAATACTTGCACCAACAAAACATAAGTAAGAACACGAAATTTTGATGAAATTGAAATAGTGGCAGAGACAACATTACTATCTCAAAGCATTAAAGAGAATAAAAGAAAAATTATTTTTTAAAATTTTTCTATTCAAATTAAAATCAATGGCATTAGATCTCATATTTGTAGATCGGAGATCATAAAGTATACATAAACAGTTAAAAACTATGTTTATTGTCCTTAATTCCGGTTCATTCCGATAATTTTTATTTTTTTACTTGTGGATGATTTTCAGCTAAAAATTCGAGGATGATTGTTCGATCTTAATTTATTTAAAATTAAATTTTTATTAATGAATAGTTTTGCATCAGAATAGATAAACTTGCTAATGACGTTAGCAAGCCAGCAATCATAATTGCGCAACAACACTATTTGGAAATTAAAAAGTGATTACAATCAGATACACGATTAATATTCCCTGTTATTGTGTACTTAACTAGTATAGATGGAGGAATAACAATGATCTTGTTGTTATTGTCTAAATAACTCAATATCCCCTTCCCCAAAAACTTTCATTGAAATGTCCTCATTACCTCATTGCAATTGTCTTGCAGTTCTTGGGTACTCTTTAAGGCACTCTTTAAGACTCTGTTCTTAAGACAAAATGAACTTTGCAGTGCCGTTGACACTGTGGCAGATGCCTTAGAATTTGCTCTCTGCATTGGAGGCTGTTTGATTTTGTTAATCCAAATCTCCATCCTTATTCTGTAGGACATGCGTCGTTTTGAATTTCTTTCTCTACTTTCTCTGCAGTAGTCATCAACGCTTCTTTTGTGATTGCTTTAAGGAGCTTCTTGGGTTTATATAGCTATATATGTTTATGAGACTGCTATATTCTTCTTTTTTATTGTCTTTTTTAACTTTTCTTTGGACTTCCTATTTCGACTTTTGCTCAGCATTGAGGGTGTGTAAAAAACTTTCTTTTTTATCCACATTCTTCGACAAGATGACATAGGTGTACCTTACATTATTGGAAGCGCTCTATCGATCTTTTTTGAAGTTCGATTCATTTAACGGTTGTAAGTGGGTGCAGTTAGTATCTCGTAGTAGTGTGTTGGTTTTTAGACAAAAACGAAATATGAAAATATTTTTTCGGCGATTGCCATTAAAAAATCTGTTATTCGAATTGATTTAAACTGTTGGTCAACCATTCATTATAAAATTAACACACACAACATAATGTGTTAGAAGCAAGCGTAATACTAACTTAAGGTAGTAATTACAAATTATGTATGTATGTAAGCGGGTACAGTTTAACGTCATACATTTTAACCCGTTAAAACGAGTATTCAGTGGTGCAATTTGGCTTAGAAAGAAGTTGATTTCTCTGTCTTTAATTCTTTATAAAGGAAAACATAACTGTCATCCACCATTAATCTTCAATGATAGCTTTTATCTTTTTTACTTAGTAATCCTCCCATACCTTTTGAATTTGTCTTACCGTGTACATTCAAGGAAACATTACACAATTTTTGTAGTCGAGTTTAAAGCTTATCTCAAACCATTTTGGTTGGTATTCACACACTACATACGTATGTATGTATGTCATTGTAAGTTATTTGACATACTATTCTAGTTTAGCGTGTTAATGACATTCTTGCGTTCTCTTAAATTAAATTTTGTTTTATGAGTAGAAAGGAAGAGTGTAATGAAGTACACACCGTTTTAAGAGAAGTATTCCCTTTAAGATAAATCAATTTCAATGCGTTGATCGAATTTGAAGACTGTGTTTGAAATTTGTTTCTTTTTTTTCGAATCAATGCATCAGTTGCCTCGTAACACAAGCACTTTATAATTATTGCATCATTTGGAATCTTTTAATGACTTTAAAGGATTTAACATAATTCAATAGATTTTGACATTTTAAGTGATGGCATAGGATATTTTTCTTTGATTATTTTCATTGTTGCTGTTGTGATTTGTTGCGTATTGTGTGAACATCTAATAATTGCATTCATTTCTTTTATTTTTTTGTTGCTATTGTTGCAGTTGTTGTTATTTTGGCAGTTGTCAATTTGTTTGTAGTATTGTGTTATTCTTCTTCTTTTTTGGATTTCTTTCTCTTAAAGTTTCAATTCTTCGCCATGAACTTGTTAATAGTGTTGGTGGTTCATTTTAAACATCCATGTTGTTGCTCTCGCTTACAAACTTAAATGTTTCGTAAAGTAATGATCTTCTGGAACAACGGGAGCAATAAAAATAAAACAAGAATTATAAAAATAAATACAAAAGAACAGAAAAAACAAAACAAAAGCAAACAAAACAACAATCAGAACAATTTCAAACAACAACTGGCAACAACATGTTGTAACCAATAGTTTTTTGACCCTTTGGGGAATAGTTTAAGCACGTACAACTGATAGAAAATTGAACAGAACAGATTAAGAACAAAAGAAAAAAAAAGAAAAAAACAAATAAAGAAATTACATGAAAACAATAAAATTTATGTAACTATTCACATTTTTTTGTATTTGACGATATGTTTATTAAATCAAGGCTTTATTTAGCTTTACATCTCCATTGTTGCTTTGTTCTAAGACTTGTTACCATTCTAAAGTCGACTGCATGATGTATCCTTATCCTTATGCTTCTATTCATTACCAATCAATTTGTTTGGAATACATGGAAAGAGCTATTAATCGCTTTGTGTCAAATCCGTACATAACAAACTCACAATCGATTACGTTGCCCAGGAAATCATCCTTTTCGATTTGCCAATGGCGGACACTTATAAGCCGATACTTCCTTTAGACTGTCCATTTTGTACATACTTGCGATAAGAGTTTGGACAACATGGGTGCATCCCACATTCCTGATTCGATAACTGTTTGCGCTCAGATTCGATTTAACTGCATGTTATGATCATACGCTCTGATTTTCGCACTGTCGTGAGACACTTTTCCATCACTCATCTAATCCCTTCACAAAATTTTCAAATTTTGTCGAAATAAGAGGTAAGAGGTTAGCGTGATAACCTGACATACTTCTCATCTAATTCTTTCATAACTTCAAATTGAAGAATATGTTATAGTACATCTAGTGTCTATTGTAATTGTCGCAGTCTGGTTAGGTACTGTGTTGCATTATTAAGGGTGGAAGTGGAGGCTCCAACCCCAAGCCAGACCTCTCGTACGAACTATAAAAAATGTTTTCTCGCGACTTCCTCTCAGAGGAAATAAAATTGTTCATCTGAAGTGAAACACTCAGTGCATTCCAAGTAGGGTCATCCCCTAAATATTTGTCGTATAAATAAAAGCAGTTGAAGTCGCCGTAGGTAGAGTGTTGGCTTTAGACGTAAGGCCCAGTGCAACCCCAGTCAGAAATCTCCAATAAAAATCGAAATATTCTTCGGCACTGTCTCTCAGCAGATATCTGGCAAAAATCTGAGAGTAAATGAAATTGCCATGAAAAAGTATTTCAAAAAAACGGGATTTCGGATTGCGGCTTAAAGTCCTCAATAATGTATAAAATTAACACAAATTGCAATGACAGCTACCAAGTTCTGTATGTATGCATGTAAGGATAATAATGATTAAATAAACAAGTTTAAAAGAGAATTAAATTATTTAATTCAGTGCTCTAGTGAGATTATCATTGCATCCTATAGAAGAAATTTGAAAATACTTAAAAAAGAAAACTGAAAAATCGTATATTAAAGAGAGTCTGAGATATAGGCTTCTCAAGATTCTCAAAGAAACCTGTACACTACAGATAAAATTCTAACAATCACCAAACTACACTTTATCCAATTAACGAGAGTGCCCGAAAAAAATTTCCCAATATTTGAAATTTTCTGTTAATTTTTTCATTTTAAAAATTGATACGAAAGAATTTTATAAAAATAACGGCAATTTATTAAAGTATATTTTCTTTAATGTACAGTTTCTTTTGCCGTTTAGGTTTAGGTTGTTTCAATGTCTCCATCTTTCCTCTTGCAATGAATAGCCTTCGAAACTGCCCTTACTATTACACAGAAGAGTTTCGGCCACATCAGCCGGTGTGACAGATCCCCTCCCAACATATTTTGATTATGATTTGCTCACTAATAGCACCGAATTTCAAAATGACCCGGCTTCCAGCAAATGGTAACCCCATTCCTCCTTCCTAGCTGATTCAGAAAGTACCATTGAAGCTTTGCGTTAATTGAACAGAAATTAAATCATTGGATGGCGGCCTTAATATCAGATAGGAAAAGGAAAACATGCGTATACCACAGAAGATTATTCCATTAAGGAAATTATTCCAATTTTTTCTTTTACCCCTCAGACCCCTTGCAAAGTATTTCTAAAAATCATACAATCTACTGATTCTGTCCTGGGAAGAATTAAGGGGAGAGTTTTGACAGCCACTCGATCCATTAGCTCACGATACCTACACGATGAATTCCGCGTTCGATCTACCATTATCTTAACCATCATAACCACGGCTTTGGTTTTCGCTACCTGGTGCAATCGCTGTAATACTCACTGTTAATAAATGTGGACCCATAATGACGTTAGTCTAAATAGTGAATTTCTCGAAATGCATTGGACGGTCTGAGACAACATGTGGATAGATATCGTCCCAGATTTAACAATTTTGTTTGTTCACGTATCCATTCGTCCAGAAATAGCTTCGTTCAGTTGCTGAAAAGTGATTTTGCAATGATATATTGATGGGCAGGTTGGTCCCACCCCATTAGATTTATGAGATTCAGACAGATGATTCTGTAGCTTACAAGTCAGTCGCAATTTATAAATTTTAAGAGAAGTATTCGCATGTACGGAAGAAAAACATTCTTTACAACACACGTCGTCTAGCATACTTCTAGTGGTTATATTCGGTATGAAAGAATGATTATTTATGAATCAAAATCAGACAACCGGGATGTTGGTTGATTAAAGTTAATTATACAATTCGCACGTAGCGTTTCTTAATGTTCAGTGCCTCATTGCGATTTTGAAAAGAATGCGAGTCATCACTTTATTTGCGCTCAGAAGGCCACGTATCTGTTAATGCTGGGCACATGTGTGGAATATGTCGCATTGCTTCATGCCGGTTAATACACTGCGGAATTGCAAAACATCTTGGAACAGACGTTTTTCGTTTGATCGCGAAAACGTGCTTTGTGTGTACGTTTATAAGTGCTAGGACATAGTGGTGCCTTCAAAATGGAAAAACAATAATTTTTGCAGTTGACTTTGGCACCTGAGGGAGGGTCACTTAAAAAGCGTTCGATCGACCAGTAGAGAGGAAGGAGAGCGATTAGACAAAAATGTACTGCTAATTTCTAAGCAATTTTAAGTTACCGTTGTTCCTCGTTGAGGCGATGGCCACTCTGAGACAGGATAAGTAAGCATTAAGAAAACAGTTTTATTCGTCACCAACAGTGTCTCGGCGTCATAGGCGGTACTTGTGATTGGGTCAACCATAGCAGTTCGGAAGCATCTCGAACAACAACGAACATCTGGAGAAAAACGTTCTTCTGCTGGCGGCCTGGGGGGTGGCCGCGGCTGGGCGTGGGTGTTTTTCGCATTTAGCTACGTTCCTCTGAGAAGTGAACAGTCAAAGTTCTGCATGAAAGAGTTTCCAACATGTGTCGTTTGGAACTCAACGTTGAAGCTGGTAGATCCCGCATCAAGTTCGTAGACACACAACCAAGCATAGATGATGTGAGGAACGTCGGGCGTGGTAATCCTGCCAGTAAGGAGAGTGTTAGGCGCGAGAGTGAGAGCGAGAAGAAGATCGAGCAGAAACACATTATGATGAGCGTAGCAGATATTCAATTCATTACGTCTAAATGGCGTTCACAGCTTCTGATTGTGTGAGACTACAAACAGGTTGTGCTCCTAAAAAAGGTTTGCTGCCGAAGATGACACATAGTTGTACGGCTGTTTTGTGTCGTTCTGCGGTGTAGTACTGGAACGCTGCTTCTTGAAAAAGATTTGCCTATCTGTACGAAGACGGGATAGATTCCAGCGAGCGGACAGACGGGTCGCATAGAGATGATGTACTTCTTTTATTTGCTCTTCCCGATACAGTCGTTTGTCCTATCAGCCCACTGCACAGTGTACTTGCAGTGAGTGGAAGGTGCCGGTATCTGCCTTGATAAGAAGAATACAGCTTAAGTGAGTTGGACATACAGATACAGAATTCGCACCAGATAACCGCGAGGGAGCGCTGCGGGCTGGGTACTCAGTAGTTATATTAATGTCCATTGCAACAGGTAGCGAAAACCAAAGCCGTGGCTATGATGGTTAAGATAATGGTAGATCGAACGCGGGATTTATCGTGTAGGTACAGTGAGCTGATGGATCGAGTGGCTGTCGAAACTCTCCACTGGACAGAATCAGTAGATTGTATGACTTTGAGAAATACTTTGCAAAGGGTCTGAGGGGTAAAAGAAAAAATGGAATAATCTCCTAAAAGATTAATCATTCCGTGGTATACGAGTGGGTTGAAACTCGCGGATGTTTTCCTTTTTCTATCATAAGGAAAGATTCGATTGATTCAACTTGGATAGATGCTAAAAAGGACGTGATATAGCAATACTATCTGACATTTAGATCGCTATTCATAGATTTAGTTTCTATTCAGTTAACGCAAAACTTCTATGGGCCTTTCTGGACAAACTGAAACAGCTAGGAAGGAGGAATGGGGTTACCATTTGATGGAAGCCGGGTCATATTGGAATTCAGGACTGTGAGGGGTATTAGGGGTGGATTTTAGACTGGCAGCGTCATTGGTCGATATTTCTTTGAGAACGACTACGAGCACTATTAGTCGAGGATTACCAACTACTTTCACCATATTTTCATCTAGAGTCCGAAGTAGAGTCTCTCCATCGTTTGTATCCGGAAGGTTGCAGGGTCGTACAGGGTCGGAAAATATTTTGAGCTCCCTCTCTATTAATTGTATTAAATATTTATTATTCACAAATAAGATAAAGGATAAGGGTTACAAGACCAGTCGCCGAAATCTGGTAGGTAGTGTGCTGGATTAGTAGACTAGAGCCCGTGGTTTAACTTCTGGATCTTGAATAAAACGAAATACGAAACAAATATTTCTTTACTACTCTGTGAGTAGTCGTTGTCGAATTCATACGATAGGCCCTACACTCATTGTAATCCTGACTAAAGGAGTGTAATGGCCAATTAGGTCAAACAACAAGTCCTATTGTTCATCCAGTTTTTGTAGAAAAAATGCAGAGGCACAGTTACGTTTATCATTTCCAAAGGATAATAAAATAGAGATAAGTTTGGTAAGTCAAGTGCAAAAATTTCTCTGAAGAGCACTGGGATTGGTGCTGGAACTTGTCAAGTTTAAAACCTATGAGGCCACGCCTTGGTATCTTTACGCCCAATATAGACTCCGTTAATATGCCTCCCACATTCATTTTATTATGCAGGAGTGATTATCATGCGCTGCATTGTTTCCATGGCTTTTTGTAAAGTATTTAGATTGAGGTTCTATACCAAGAGTGAAGGTGCGGCCCCGAAGTATAAACCGACTTTCGTATAACATTATTGATGTTATCCCCTATATCAAGGCAGATTAAAGAGACATTGCGTAAGCACGGTCGTCGGATAAGTTAATTGTATTAAATTATGTGATAATACATCTAGCGATATACGAATATACATGCTTACTTTGGCTGCATGTTTGTAGTTCTGAGTGTATTTAAGAACGGTGTTCTTAATACGTAGCAAATATCATGTGCAAAAGCCGCATATCACATGCAAACATTGTTGCCTATCTTCGCATATACATTTTAAAATCATTAAGGAACGGAATTGATGTTTAAAAGTGTTTGTAAATGAAATTTCTTTCTGAAAACAAGGAAAAGTTCAACGAATATATCTTTTGGGATACTAGGGTGCATAAGCAATACGCTAGTGAGTTTCAGTTTTTGATTTCAATACAACTGCACCCTAAAAATTGTTTTTGAAAATGTAGATAATTAAAAGAAAATTTTAAAAAAAATCGTTTTAATCATTTCCTTCCTGTAGAAAGCACTCATGTTGATATCTAATACATAACCTAAAAGTTTTACAATTAAATTTTTAATGTTTGGCCTAATTGCTGACATAATGTATGTCGGAAAACACATTCACCATTAGCTGAAAACGAAAATTAGGATTTTTAATTTTTTTTTGCAATTTTATTCCAATTTTTGTCTAAGGAGTCAATATTCAACATTTAAGTCCACACTTAAAAGTGTTTTTAGCCCATAAAATAACGTCATCAAATAAAATGTTAACATTTGTTGCACAGTGTTGCAAATTTCATTGATAAAACAAGAAACTGTTAGACTTTTTGGTGGGAGGTATTCTTTTGGGAACATAAGCTCCGAAGCTAAAATAGTACATAATATTGGTTAAATTCAGTCCTGATTTATGTGCCAAAGTGGTAGAAAACTTGACATTTCAAATGCGCTCTACTTGGAGCAACTGTGGCAGACATATGAACGATATTATATTCCACTCATAATGGCACACATAATGTCATCGAAGTTGTCTCTACACCACACGTTGTTTTCTTTAAATTAAAAGTATAGGAAGAAGATAGAAGTCGCCGTAGTCTAGTAGGTAGTGTGTTGACTTTATTAGACGAAAGGCCAGGGTTCGAATCCCGGTCAGCACGTCAAAAACGAAATACGAACAAATATTCTTCGGCGACTTCGTCTCAAGCAGATTTCTGGCAAAAGCTTTGAGAGAAATAAAATTGCGCATGAAAAGTTTCTCAAAAATCTGTCGTTTGGAGTCGACTTTAAACTGTAGGTCCCTCTACTCCATGTATAAAATTAACACACGCACATAAGTACAAGTGGTGTGAGAAGCTAGGCCGTAATCCTGACTGAAGGGTTGTAATGGCCAATTATGTATGATAGGAAGCGCTTAATGAAAGATCCTATAGTTCTATACAAGTTCCACCTAATTCTAGTATGTTAACTGTCCACTCAATTGAAGTATTGAATACGCTATCAATATCCAAAAGTGTCCAATTTACAATGCACCTTTAATGTGATCGTCGAATGTCTTCATAGCTTTAGCCATCGTTAAGGCATGTTGAGTTTCTCTGATCGATTATTCTCTTCATTGTATACAACAGAAAGGATGACAGCTTAATCTGTGTAAAATATTTGCACCCATAGTGACTTGTCCTCTATCCACGCCATTGGTATAAACCTCCCTATTATGAGTGCTCTAAAGATATCCAATAAAATTATTAAAGCTTGCCTGGCAACATTGTGCTTCATTACTAAAAAAAAATTTCATACGAATCTGATGACTTGAAAGACCTCAACAACGAAAGGCTCCTCTAGAAATCATAATACTGCAGCCAGAGAAGTCTATCTCCAGTAAAATTCAAGAGATTCTGACGTAGAATATATTCAGGGAACGCCTGAACGCCTCCTGACAGAATCACCATATATTACTTATTGAAGCAAGCCCTAAACCAATATCAATCACTGAACAAACGTACTGTATTAGTCATACAATATACTTTCTGACAAGAAGACATTGTTTTCCGAGTTGTGCCGCTCTACGACATGGTCAGGTCCCTCTCCTGTAGGTAGTTTTTTTATGCTTCTGATAACTCAATTCAGGAATCAATTCTTCAGATTTCGACTCACATTATCTATAAAAAGCACCCAATCGAACTCTCATTTTACTGTAATGTACAATATCTGGCAAGGCAAAGTTCAGGCTGAAGTTGATTAAACTGTGGTTTGGACCTGTGCCTACCCTATAGTTCCATTAGTAACATCTTCCGTAAAACTGTAAGTCGTATGGTGAAACTTTGTTTTTTTTTCTTGGTTGCAATGGCCATAAATGTTTTTTTAATAAAACGCATCTTCGTATATTTCGTCACACTGTGCATGTTAGCGTAGTTCTGTAAAGTTATATGCGGCTTTCAGTTCTGTTCAGTTCAATTCAGTTCAATTAATTTAATTTTTTTTTTGCTTTCATGTGAAAATTGCAACACAATTTAATCGTACACCATTTTATTTGCCGTTACATTTTGTTGGTATTATTTTTGTTGCTGTTGTTGTCACGTTTAAATTG
>QOCX01004745.1:0-10667 GCA_005959815.1 Sarcophaga bullata | reverse complement strand
TCCAATCCTTAGTACAATCTTTTAACAATTCTTACATAATTGAGATAAAACTCTTAAAAGCTTGGTAGTAGCTTTATTTTATATCTCTAATAAAGCTCTTATACAGTTCTTACGGCCTTATTAATTATTACATACAATTTTAATATGATTCGTTTGCAATACTACTCTTATATTGTCTTAATAAGATTCCCAACAATTGTTATACCACACTTATAAGACTCTAATGCTATTTTTATTTTGCTATAGCATTGTTGTTACACAATTTTGTACTGTTCTTGGAAAATATAATACTTTTCTGTACTTCTTTCATAGTATTTTAACGCAACTCTTATATCATTCTTACAAAACTCTTATATTTTTCTTATAAAACTCTTATACGACTATTGCATAAACAATAAAATATTTCGATGCAGTCTTTATACAATTTTAATAAAGTTCTTAAGTGATAAGCTTACAATTCTTATCTAATTGTGCTACAACTCTTATAAAATTATAATAAAACTCTTATACAGTTCTTAAAAAATTCATATCGAACTCTAAAACATTTCCTACAAAAGTGTTATACGTTTGTTGTATATTATATATGTAATATTGTTCTTATAAAACTCTTATATAGCTCTTATACTGCTCTTATAAAACGCTTATACGACCATTACATGCTTGTTACAATATTCCTATGCAGTCTTTGTGCAATTTTAAGAAATTCAGTCTTATAAAACTTTTTTTCAAATTTATTTAATAAGACGGAAATTAAGAGATTTTAACAGAGGTTTATTAAGCCTCTATTATACTGTTTCACTCAAAAATAAATGATTGTTCCGATTATCTCTCTCTCATCATAATATAAAAATCTTTTTAAATGCCAATGACAATGAATTTTGATGACTGTTTAAATAGTTTTTTTTCCATTTTTTTTTTCGAAATTGTGTTCGTGTTCTTTTTTCATTAAAATTTAATTTTTGCAAAACTATTTAAAACAAATTCAATGTCAATGTCAAAGACATCAGCAAATTAAGCATGTAAAAAAAATTTTTTTTTTGTTTAAAATGCAAAAATATATTTTTTTATTTTAATTACGAAATAAAAAGAATTTTAAATAAATTAGAAATAAATTAAATATTTATTTATCGCTCCATGTGGCGTGAAAAATTATTTTAAACATTTTCATTATATTAAGAATTTAGTTTTAATTACTTAGCAACATGTTGCAGCACCATTTTTTTTAAGGAGAACTTTCATTTATGTTTACATTTTACATTAAGGATTTCCTTTTAAAAATAATGCTTCAGAAGGTAGTTATTTACTTATGCAACATGTTGCTGCAACATTTTGTATTGAATATTTTTCATTTGTGGTTACTATGGAATTGGCAGTAATCTAATTTACTCAATCTCAAATATGGAAGGTTGATAGACAATTTAGAACTTCTAGACTGAAGAACAAGATGGGCCCTTGAAGTTTACATTATGCCTCAGAGAGGAGTGACAGGCTGAGCTCACTCTAGTACTTTCTAAAACAGTATAGAAATTGCAAAGGAGGCGAATGCTTGTTTAGGTAGAGGGGACGCCCACTTAAGCCATATAAAATCCATTTTATACCACAGTTAATCATTTTCTCTTAATCCAGGGCTACTAATGACAAGGTGCCCTTCTACTCCGGCATAGAACTGGGCATGTTTCTTGGTTTAAATACTTGGTATTATCCTTTAGTTGTAGCAGTGTAGTTGTAGTGGTATAGCAACATGTTGCTAAAAACAAATTTAAAGTAAAATTTTTCTTTAATGTTGTAACACAAATTTAAATCTATTTTAGTTTACTTAGAGCTATAGCCAACATGTTGCTTAAGTAATACGTTGTTAAAGCAACATGTTATTTTGTAAACAAAACTAAGCAACATTATGTTTATAGGCATAATTGATCTGAACGTAGGGTGTTATTAAATCATTGTCAGTAGTATAATAAAATATTTTTTGAAGAGACAATGAAATGCAGAACTGGGGCAGAAGTTAATTTAAGGGACTGTATTTTTCGATTTTGTTGTTGTTGCTGCTGTTGTTGTTTTTAAATTATTGCAAATTCCTTTTGTCTTGAATAAAGCAAGCCATGGCACACAGAACAACGACAAAACAAGACAGAAAGTTTTTCAAAGAGTCTTTAGGTCTGCTCTGCTGCAACATATAATGATTGTTTCTGTGCAACACAATTACCAGCATGTATCAGATGATGATGATGATGATGATGATGTTAATGAACTCGTAACATCATGAATGATCTCACACTCTAGAAAACAAAACAAGCTCTGAGTTTATGGACTATAAAGAAGCCTACATATTGCAAAAAATACTCGTGCATTGTATGCTGCGCTACATTTTTAAAGAAATGCGTCACTCATTGCAAAAAAAAAGGGATTTTTGTCGGTCTTGCAAGCAAACAAAAAACGCAGATCTTTTAAGCAGACATAGGAAGAAGAACAAGAGCAATAAGCTGAACAGAAGAAGAAGGAAGAAGAGGAAGAAGAAGAAAAAGAAGATGAAAACAAAGTTTTATTAAAAGACCTTGATATTGTCAACGACTTGCTTTATAAACTGTCTGGTCTGGTCTGGTTTGGTTTGGTCTGGTCTTGCCTTTCGCTTGCTAAACTCCTTATAGAGGTAAAGCTGGCTGGCTGGCTGGCTGGCAACAGCAGTTGGCGGCTAATAATGGTGGAGTTTTTTTTTAATAACATCATCGTCATGGTTTGGTGGTTCTCTGTCGTTGCTTTTTAATTTCTTTTTTTTTTCTTACGAAATCACAAGACAAATCAGATCCGAAAAACAAAAGAAAAACTCCCTTATTAAACACGTTATCAACGCCAAATAATATTGCCCCGGTGCTGTATTTATTGGTTTAGTATAAATCAAGTCACGTTAACCATTATAAGTGGCCAGCAATAACAATAAAAGCAACAACAAGAAAAAAGGGACTTGAAGCTGCTGTTGCTGCTGCTGCTGCTGTTGAACATGGTATATCTTAAGTCAAGAATTTCCAAACCAACCAACCAGCCAACCAACCATTTGCGTTGTTAAGCTTTAGCTTTGAAACTGGTTTCTTAAGCTAAAGAGGCTTGTTATACATTTCACAACTCTGCTGCTGCCATCATAAAAGTTTTTCTTTTTGTTTCTTTCTTCGCTTTTTTCTTTCTTTCTCATTTTAGTTGTTGGTGTTGGAAACTAGTTTTTATATAGATTTCTAGTACAAGTGCAGTGCCCTTGACTTAGGTCATTAACATGATTTTAGGTTTTCTTTCATGAGAAAAATCATACAAGCAGGAGAATCTTTATCGTTATTACATACATGCTGGCAACATGTTGCACAACATTTTATAACACAAAACACTTATTAAACATTTGTTTGGAAAACCAACCCAAGTCCAAAATAAATCCTGTTATTTTGCAGTAATTTTTTTTTGTATTTAAAAGCCTGGACAAGGATGTTAGAAAGTGAGAGGAGCAGGGCACTTTTGCTCTTCCTTCTCAGACCTACAGTTCCGACAGAAGCCATTTGGCAGAATGCCGAGTCTTTCGGCATGCCTACTAAAAGGACAGTGGCCTTTAAGAAACGCTATTGTGCGTTGGATGGCCATGCGATTTAAGCATAGAAGTGACTAGGTCTTCTTATTATCCACACGTGTTTAGCCAAAACTTGCAATTTTGAGTGTATGTTCTTGCTGCCAACGAAATTAAGCTTTCTTGTAAAACAGTATCCACATTATCTGATGCAATGGAGATTTCAAGCGTAGTACCGGCTCTGCAATTCAATGATGTCCGTATGTCCCAGAGCCCATAATAGAGTTACCTTTAAATAATCTAAAATTTTCTTGAGAAATTCTATGCATTCATGGACAAGGGCTGACGTGGGAACTACATTCGTACGTAGGGACTGAATCACATTGAATCATTGAAAATTCGTGGAAAACACCGCAGGCAGTGCAGGTCTCAGGCACTGATGTTTTTAAGAAGTCATCAAACAAGGAACACTCCAATCGATGACAAGGTTTCCTCAGTTTGGTTCTTCGAACGGAGAATCTCCGCTAATCTCCGGGTTGTAATACTTCTCTCGCTCGAAACATCCTGGCTTTGCCATCAGAAGTGACAAGGCAGCGCACTGGCTTAACTGTAAAGACACAGCAGGTCGCGGCTGATGCGGCGTTTGGTTAATTTAAGTCTTTCAAACACAGAACCTTCTCTGATCCCGCTGTAATAACTGTCTCGCCTGGAACATCTCTTCCATCCGAGAAGACACGGCTGAGCCAGGCAGTCGCTAGAGTTAATCGCTGCCCAACGTTTTTGTAGTTGGAGGACACATTCGTCGGATCTGCCGCTACTAAGCTTAATCTCCAGACTGACATCGTATTTGCCTAATTTACTATTGTATTTAATGTTGTAAAAACGTTCCAGTAACGCATAACTAAACAAATGTAGATAAACATTGTTTCTTTAAATGTTCGCAAGGCTTTAAAAGACTTTAATAACGACTGTAGAACTTTTGTTATACATTACGCTGTTGTTGTGTTTTATGTTTCAAATATTTTGGTTATTTATATTTGTTTCTTGGGTTCTTCTTTTTTTTGTATTTTATAAAATATAAAACAACACCACAACAACAACCAAACACCAGAAAATATTAAGACTTTCTGTAAAGTTCAAGCTTTTTTTTTTTAAAAAAAAATTATGTTTTTTGTTTTGCCCTCCCTTCTTCTTTTATTTTTTAGGTATTTGTGATATGGGTTTCTGATAAGTTAAAAAGCTATACATCCCTACATAGTGACAATAATAATTTACAAGGAGGCAGGCAATCAGGCATTAAGTCTGATTGTTGCCCCGGCACCGCCTGTATAAGTTGCCTTGCCTGTCTGCCTGTTGTGTTGCAAATCAGAAAAAAAAACGAAAAAAATTTTGTTGATGATCAACGATTTTTATGATGATTCAATACATTTTTGTTATTGTTGTCGTTTTTCGATAACAGCAGAGAGTGACTGTTCTGTTCTGTTCTGTTTATTGTAATTGAATTCTATTTGTTTTCTTTTCTTTTGTTTTTTTCTTTAATTATATAAAAAGAACACTTTTAATTAAAATACCAAAGGGTAAATAATTAAAAGCGATTGTGTAAACAATCCCATTCATACTGTAGCAACAATGTTGCTAAGAAAAATTCAAGGGCAAAGATTTTCATAGTTTGTTGAAAAGAATTGAAAAATAAAAATATTTTCTAAAAAAAAAATTTAATTTGTAGTAATATTACATAAATGTTGCTGCAACATGTTGCTAAGAAATATTAAAAAATTAAAAAAATTTAAACAAATATTAAAAATAGCTTAGTTTAGGATAGGAGGGAATACAGTTAAAGCTTATTTCAACGCTAGCTAAATAGATATCGACGAAGGGATACCAGAGAGAGATATTGCTGAAAAACAGTATACAATACAGTCTATCAAGACTAGGATTTAGATGGCCAATAGACAATTTTACTCAGGGGCTGGCGATCCTCAGACAGTGAGTGGACATTAAGTTGCATTGCGAAAGGTGTCATATGTTATCTGGTGAGTAATCTAGACGGAAATCAAGATGCTTGGGGTGTTTGAGAAAAGATGCCAACTAGAAGGCGGAATAGGTAATCGGTCTTACAACGGCGAACCTTACAAACTGTGCTAGGAGGTGAGAGGATTGCCAGTTTAACCAGGCTTAGAGTTTCAGAAAGTAACTCCATAAAGAAGATTAGATTCGATTACCATTGAATAAAATGCAGTAAAATAATTCCGATAAACGTTTCAGCAACATGTTGCTTAGAAAAGATAGTCTGTAATAGATTCTCTAAAATACAATCGGAGATAAATTGCATTGAACTTTTAAAAGACATTCCTTTGAAAATTTCTTAAAGATACTCCCACTGTGTTGGTGCGTAGAAGTTGCAAAATTGTGTAGAAAAGGAAGAATTATTGGTTTTGCAACATGTTGCTATACCTGTAGGGGATATTCTGGGGTTGTACCTGAAAAAAATTTCTTTTGAAAATAAAACAAAAGGGCCCCATACGCTTAGTAGTATATAAATACTACCTGAGAGATGATGCTATAAATACGTTATAATGTAGTGGAAACGTGTCCCTGTGTATGATGTGTAAGAGAACGAGAGGATGGGAGAGATTTTAGGAGAGGTGAGAGAGAGAAAATCTAGAAATACAATGAAATGATGTAAACTTGAACAAAATGTCCTTGGCCTTGCTCTTTTATTATTATTATTATGGCCTGATAACTATACCGCTTAGAGAGTGATAGCGAGACAGAGAGAAAGGCAGTAAAAATACAGATGAGAAGAGAGATGAAATGAATTTAGAAAATTTCTCAATTGCATACCCACTGACCTTAAACTATTATCAGCTGATGGAATATTTTTAAAATAAAAAATTCCCTTGACTATGTACTACGTATGTAAGTGTAAGTTTATTTGTGTTTGTTTCGTTAGTAAACATTTTAAATTTACCGGAGATTTGACCCTGAACAAGAACCGAGAAACAGTGTCACAACCTTAAGGTTTTTTTTTATCTTTTCTTCTTTTCTCTTTCTTTTAATAGCGAAAGCATGGGAGTGTATTAGTGATTAAGAAATCTGAGTTCTTTTTTTTGTTTTTGTTATTAAAGCGGTATTGTAAAGTGGCCTTCATAAGCTGTTTTTAACTCTTTCTTGTTGTATTTTTAAACCACAGATTGAGAGAGACAGAGAGAGAGAAAGAGAAAGCAGAGAACTTTGAGAAATTGCTCTTAATTTTAGAAACTATTTAAGAGAGCCCACCAGTGGGAGTGTGGGCTTGTAAAACATGATTGTTTTTTTTTTGTATTTTTTTCTAGTTTTTCTTTTTTAGTTTTTCCATCCTTTACGTTTAATGACACTGACATTGAACATGAAAATTTAATTTCTTTTATATTTTGTTGTTGTTACTTTTTTCTTTTTGCAATTTATAGTTGGCATTGAGCAAAATTGTAAACAGAAAACGAAAAAAAATTTTTTTTTTCTAAAGATTTATTAACGTTTTATGACTAGAGTCATCATCGGCTTTACAGTGTTGCATGTAAATTTTGTTTTTTTTTCTTTATTTCATTTCTATTTAAACTATTAACGTCACGTTTTTTGGTTTTGCAATTAAAAATAAATGAAAAAAAAAATAGTTTTCATTGTCTCCAGAAACGTGGGTTTTTTTTTGTATTCCCATAAACAACTTTAAAATATTTGTAACTGTATATGGTGGGGTGGTAGGGGGGTGGTGTTTAGAAGGGAGATTGTGTTGCCTTTCTATTATAACGCCTGCATTTTGTGAAGGCTGCTCCTAGGTCATGGTCAAATAGTGACTTGACATTTCTTTGAACAACAAAAAGGAAACAACACAACAAAACCGTTAAAAGAAATCAAAGTTGTGTGAGTAATTTTAACGCCCAAGTGATGATTGCGCTTCAAAAGATAATAAAAACGGAAATTGTTTATAGAATTACAAGTAAATTTTAAAAAACCCTTAAAGATTTTCTCTGGGGGATTATCCTACATTCTATAATTTTCATTGGGATTATTGTTATTAATCATCCTCTCTAAATTGCTCAATGTCAGAAACTCTTACGTGAAAGTCACAAAATATGAACCTTGTAAATACAACCTACGCATCAATGAAAATCCTGCAGGAAATGAGAGCCCACTTAATCACAAGCGCCCACCAGAACTTTGTCATGGAGTTGTTTACTTACTTAATTGGTCATTAATAAACCGTTTATCAGGTTTCGGCACGCCTTAACAATCCAGGCGCCTCTGCTTCTTGAAAGCCTTCGTCAGTTCATCAAGCCAATCGATAACAAAGCTTCCTCAATTTAGTCCTTCCAACGCAGGCAATATCCATATCTCTCTCTTGGGTAATAACGCGTGAGGATACAACACCACATGGTGAATGTTAAGTCTAGAGAGGAAAGTGAGCTGTTTTGTTAGGCCTTGGTTAAGATTTAAGCAGCTTTGTGTCGCTATTGCTGCAGAAATATTGCGATGGGACATCTAGCCGTGTGACATGCTTCTCTTTTGATTCATCATTAAGATGTGATTAAGTCCCTAACGAAAGTTAATTCAACGTCTGTCCTTGCCTACGAGGATTTCTTGCATTGCTGATCAGCTGGTGAGGAGCGGTATGTAGCAATGTTACAAGGCATAGGTATTCCGATTACCTGAGTTGATGTGGATATTGTCCACTCATTTTACAGGAAATTTCAATCGCGTTGGCAACAGGAATATTACTAGATTCTGCTGGACCCGTATGCACAAGAAAAGGACTGACTTCTGACTACTGTCCTTAAATTGAATAGTCTCTTCCAACGCACAATAGTGACTATTACGACCACTGTTCTTTTAATGGACATCACTCGGAATTCCGGCAAATTACTTCTACAGGGAGCTAAAGACACGGAGGTTGCTGATTTCTCATTTTGTGACAGCTTTGATCGAGCTCTCTAATATAAAAATTGCTGCGCAATAGCAAGATTGATTTTGAACTCGGGATGGTTTCCTCTAAGGAATGTTTGACTCCCCAGATAAAACCTAATCTATCCTGCTCTAAATAATTTAAACATGTTGCTGAGGGAAAAAAACAACTTTTACTTTAAAATGAAATTAAACAATTTTTGTTTTTGTTTGTTTATTTTAGCAACATTTTGAATTTTTTTCCGTTGTTGTTGTTTTCTTAAAAATATTGATTGAAATTTCCCTAAATAAACAAACAAACTGTGTTGCATTTATTTAATCTCGTAACCTCTTTTTAATTTCACCACACTAACCCAATTAAAAGCAAAAAAAAAATACACACGGGTTTTTTTTCTTTTTTTTTTTTTTGGATTTTCGGCAATGAAAAGAAATAAAAGCAAATTGCTTAGAAGAAACAAAAACAACAACAGTAGCAACAACAACAATAAGTAACCGTTACGTTCACTTTTCACTTTCACATCAATGTCAATATAAACAAATTGTTGTTGTTGTTGTCGGTTTTGTTTTGTTTTTACAAAAAAATCAAATACAGTTTCAAATGCAATTATTATTGGTGTTGTTGATGTTGTTGTTTTTATCATCATTGTTTTTGTAATAGTTTTTGTTTCTGTGTTCTTTATAGTTTTGCACTTTTAAATTCACTTTCAAGGTCGCTTTTGTATTTCCCTATTTTGTTTGTTTTCATTTTTTTGTTGTTGTTCACTCAAATGCATGCAAAGACAAGAACACTGCATATGATGATATAAGGGTGTGTGCTTGTTAGTATGCCACTATCATTATTGAAAACAAATTTACAGTTACGTTAACAAGTATGGCAACTAATATTGTAAACAAAGTAAAAACTATTAAGAGAAGAGAGAGAAAAAAAACTGGTTTTGTGTAGAATTTTAAGGGCAAAACATTGTGTTTCATTAGCAACATGTTGTTAATATTTTTTAATGTTTAGCAACAAGATTTGTATCGTGCTTAGCAACAAATGTAACTTAACATTTATAGATAAAGTTGGATGGAATTTAAAACAATTTGAAGTAAAATTTTGAGCGATATTTTTGGATTATTTTTGGCAATATGATGTCGAAATGTATATCCTACAACAACCAGGAATATGTTTAACAACAAATATGTTTAACAACAAATATACGTAGACTGAGCGCTAAAAGATCATGAAATTACAGAAGGTATGATTATCTTGGGTACGATTGGTTTGAATGTATATATCGACTACACACTGTTTGGCTGTGTAAGATCATGCAATTGTGCGACACAGATACCGGAGAGATCCTTTTGCTATAATGGTTTACACATACCAGGAAACGTCATTCACGATTTCACTGATGAAACCAGATTGCACAACAAAATTTGTCATGACTTGTAGAGGCACCAGACAGACTCTGCTGTCATCATCATACTTCAGTTCACTACGAGATACTCGGCCTCCTGTACTCTCTCGCCAGGAGACTCGGGTAATACCTCATAATACACTTTGCCAGAAACTGTTACAATAAGCAGGAATACTACCATACTCGATATTACACCACCGGAACGCCTTATACCGGCATCCAAGACAGACCCATGTCCGGTGAGCGTGCTTTCTGTTTCACCTTAAGCCTAAACAAAAAACAATATGACATCTTTGATTATGTTTGACAACATGTTGCTGGAAACATGTTGCTGGCAATATTTTTTCTTCCTAGTTTTTAAAAAAGCATATAAAAAATGTGTAAATATCCCGTGAACGGCGACTATAATTATACGATTACCCTTCCACTTTAATTTTATGGTTCCATCCTAACCCTGTTAATTTATTTCTCCTTCTTGTGTAATTTTCGCCCTGTCTCTGTAATAAAAAATATGAAATTTTCCTAATTAATTATAAACTTTTTAATGGTCATATGCAACAGAAACAAACTACCCCCTCAATATTCATTACTCGTGGCTTATAATGCCCTCGTGCAATCGTCTTTCTAAATCTATTTGTTCGAATGTATGATTTCTTCTTAACTTGGCCCAGTGCCGACTGTGTTTTATACCGACAAATAATTTGAAAAAAAATCTATCTAAACAACAACACATGCAAAAACAAAAGCAAACAATATTGTATGCGATAATTTGAAAATTTTATAGA
>QOCX01004743.1:0-10719 GCA_005959815.1 Sarcophaga bullata | reverse complement strand
AAACACAGTGATATTCATCAGTAGTCTCGATTATTTCTCTTATTTTTGCTGTTCTTTCAGCTTTGATTTTTAGTTTTGCAAAGATAAATATGTTCGCTTAAATGTCAATCATAAAAGGAAAAATATATATTGGGTACACATTTCATAATGGATGGTATTGTTACTTAGTAAAGCGTTAATTAAAGCATTAGCGAAGGAGTTTAATATTTTATTGTTAACGACTGCACGTTCCATATTTTTATTATTGATTAAAAGAAATGAATTGTTTTCTTTTCATTCACTAACTGCTGACATGTTTGTCATTAATCTGTGTTACACAAGTGCCTAAAGGCCCATTGTTTCTCAGCAGGTATAGATAATATACTTATGTATTACGGGCCATATCGTGAGTGCCCTTGTGGTGGGGCGTCGAGAGGCTCAACACTTCGTAAATAGTAGAAGTGAAAAACACTTCTTGTGAGTATGTTTGCAGATTCTTATATATTATTTAATATATTTTTTTATTGTATCTTCATGTGTAGTGGTATTCTTTATTATCATACACACAAGATCATTAATCAAGTGCTATGGATCAGCAAAGAAAAAATCTAAAGTATATGATAAGTATAAGAATAGAAAAGTAAATAGAAACATGTGAGATAAAATAATTAGACCTGTATAATCCAAAATACAAAGAACATAATCAGAAAAATGTAAAATGGCTAATAAAAGAATGACAGTAGTTACAAATAAGAATTACGCACCATTAGTTGTTAACGTCCAAGCGCGTGTGCGAGAACATTATATAAAGAAGAAAGAATAAGAATAAAGTGTGGTTTGTTAATAAAGCTATACGGTAGTATCACACCTATACGCGCAATCGATCATAGACTAGTAGAAAATAATGTGTGCGACTCCCGACCATGGGAGGTAGATTCTCTGGTTTGACAGGAGAAACGCTCTCTACCCAAATCCTTGCAGCCCTTATTTAATAATGAGCAATCAGGGTAAACGCAGAAAGTGTCTACTAATGGTTCTATCTTCCTATACAGATCCTTCGATACAGTGGCTGGAAAGTTAAATTTGCAAAAGATTAGTCCGACGACTCTGGTACGTGCTTTGGATGGAGAGCCTTTAATGGAAAGCAAGCTAACAAAGCAATAAAAATGTTAAGTTTGTCTGTTGATATATTCGTGAAAGTTGAAGAACATAATACTCTCAATCAATCTAAAGGAATTTTGTATTCCAATGAACTCCGGTGCTTATCTGATGAAGAACTTCTAAGTGAATAGACCTGAATGTGCTACACACTTTAGTCTTGCTTACAAAACTTTAGTAATATTGACTTAAGCCTAGTAAGTCCAGACATTAACTACCTTTTCGAATGGAATGCTTGTGATGATTTGCATAATAGTGATCATTACCCTATTAGTGTTGGCTTGAATAGTTTCTTGAACGGATTTTTGTGAATTAATTAATCTTTGAATGGTATTCCTCCTTTCCATAGAATTTCGGCTATGGAAAGTAACGGTACTAGCAATTGTGATATTGCTAATTTTTTGGCTCAAAACTTTGCACGCAAATCATCATCATTAAATCCTCCGAGTAGATTTTATAACTATTCAAGAAACACTAGTTTTTCTTTCAATCTGTCTAATAATCAGGAAGTTTATAATAAACTTCACTTTAACTGAACTTAGAGCAGCTCCTGCCTCACGTAGGCTGTCCTCCCGGCCCTGATAACATAAGGTACGAAATTGTTAAGGAAACTCGATATAGGGCACTAGATACTTCTTGATTTTACAATTTTATTGGACGAATCACAAGTTTTTCCCAGAAGCTGGAGGAATGCTGTAGTTATTCAATGCTGAAACTTTATAGTGTTGAAGCCTTAAATAAATAAATAATATAATAATAAAATTAAGAAAAATAACAAAGAAAGTGAATGCAAATATGAAGAAATAATACACAAACAAAGAAAAAAAGTATTAACATTACAGAGACAATGAAATTTAAACGACTAGATTTAGAAAAATGAATATTCTTATTGAAATCTCTAATGAACATTAACAAAGTATATAAAAAAAGTAACAATCAACAATATTTTAAAATTAAACTTAAATAACCTTCGTATTATATATTGAAATTTAATTGCGTTACCTGCGTTTTTTGTTTTAGTTTGGTAAAGTATTCCAAAGACTGATGGTATGAATAAAGAACTGGAGTTAGAACAAAGGGTCTTATAACTATATTGAATAATTTTCCTACCGCGGTTAGATCTTGCGAATATAATACGGTTAAATAATTATGATGGCTGTTTTGAGGTAATGATCTTATGGACGTAGAATAAGGCATTTAATATTTAAAGAGGTTATCAAAATTAATACCAGATATCTGATAAGAAAATTTTAGATATGCTCACCTCGTCCTCTAATAATATATATCGTGCTATATTGTAAAGCCAAGTTGAGTTTTCCCTCATCATCGGTATCACAGCTTGTGAAATTTCATATCCGCATAAAAGAACAGGAATCAAGTGAGTTTAGCCAGTTGGCATTCGTATGGCAAAGGGAGTCGAATCTATTACAGCCAATAAGTTTCGGAGCATATTGTAAACTCTACCAACGATGACATTAATATGGTTACACCATGTTAGCCGTCCATTAAAGATAACACCCAGATTATTATTCCCCCTGATATTGATATCTAGCACAAAATATACGTTATTTATGAGTGCGGATTACAATCTCAACTAATCTTATTTGAGATCTGTTCTATATTTAATTTGTAGTTCATTCATGCCTTTAAGTAGTTACATTTACCACTCTATCTTTGTGGATGACACTTCTTTCTTTCTGAATTGCCCTTTAACCTAAAGATAACAAAGATGAATCAACAGAAGTATCTTAGCATACTCCTTGATAGATATCTGAGTTGGGAAATATATGTACCAATGAATTTGAAACTTTTTTTAAAAATGTTTAGCTGTTGGTTGAGACTCATATCTAATATTAGATGTAAGAAACTCTCTGAGGATATGGTGGGCATGTGTGGTCATCTAATCCTACTATTAAACGTAAATCGGCAAATAGTTGTATGAATTAGGTTAGCAATTTAAAAATTGTTGAATATCCTAATATACCGCATCGATTTATAAAGTTAATTCTGGAAGTTCTTTAAAGCCGGCTGTAAGTAATGTTTAATTTATTATATTAGCCACTATCATACAAAGTGATAATAAATAATTTAATTATTGTATTTATTATTTATTGTTTATGGCTCAAAATAATTGATTGAAAAGTCTGATCACCAAGACATAAGTCTACAGAGTTATTTCCTGTTCATATCATTAACTTTAAGTACACTCTAAAAATGGTCTTAGTAACACTTACTGGTCTTGCTTTAGTCCAGAGTTATTTAGCATTGAGTATCAGGGTGCATCATTATTTGCACCTAAGTGGATATCTTGTATTCTTTTTAAATTTTACTTATATTACATTCATTAAAGTTCACTATAAAATACAAAGTTACTTGCAGTTTCATTATAAAAAACATTCCATATTTTTCATTTTGATTTACCAACAACGTGACTGTCGTTGCAGTTAGCAAGTGTTATCTTATAACACTTCAAAGCTAATAGCACTGATCATTATAGTGATTTCTGTACAGTTTCTTATAATACAAATTAAAAGTTTATTGCGGCATGTTATGGTCAAAGTTGTTGTTGGTGTTTTTATTTTTTTAATCTGTCTTCACTTTTCACCTTATGGCCACTAAACAAAGACTATCATAACAATGGTTCTGGTACTTCTGTCCTTCATGTTTTTTGCTTCTATTAAATAGTCAATAATATTCTTAACTTTTAGTGTTTTAATATTAAAACTCGTTTAGTATTATTTTGATGCACTTAAACTCAGTATATATGATTTTGCTTTAATGAACACGCAGCGCATCGTTCAATTCAGACTGTTTCTTATTGTGCTTTTACATCACACTGCGACGTTTTTAATATGAAAACAGCAGGAGTACAATACGTTGCTATTTTAGTCATTAGAAGATGTGTTTTTGTTTTGATTCTAAAATATACATAACATATGATTGGCCATTACCACCCTTCAGTCAGGATTACGGCCTAGCTTCTCACACAACTTGTTGTTGTGTTGCTAATTTTTTATACAATGAGTGGCGGGACTACAATTTTAAAGCTCGACTCTGAACCGACCAGATTTTTTTAAGAAACTTTCCATGGCAATGTTTATTTACTCTCAGAGTTTTTTGCAGAAGATCCTGTTGAGAGGAAGTCGCCGAAAAATATTTTTTTCATATTTGCATTTTTGAATGTCTGACCGGGGATTCGACAACCCTGGCCTTTCGTCTAATAGCCAACCACACTACCTTTATCTAGACTACGGCGACTTTCTGATTTCAATATATTGTATATATTTATTATAATAAAAATTGGCCGTGAAAGTTTTTCCAAAAATTCTATCGTATGGGGTGACTTTAAACTGCAGATTCCCCACTCATGTATTTTTAAGTCAAACCATCCATTTTAATCTTATTTGACATTGTATGTTTTTTGTATGTTTTATGTGCATTCAGTTTTTCAGTGACTCTTGTTTAGATAGCTACTACATAACGTCTTCTAATGAGACTGTTTTTGGATATATCGGAAACATTGTGTAAGAGTATTAATCCTGTGAATACTTGGTAAACAGTAACATCTCACGTTAGACCCGTAGGGATTGATTAATTGACTTGTTTCAATTAATAATCATTAGGAATTTTAATTGTTTTGAATATTAATGATTTTCCCTTTCGGTTAAATACTCTCTCTCTTCTCTCTTATTTCATATTTCCCTCAAATAAATTCTAACTGTCACATTTAAATTATGCTTACATACAAGAGATTAAAATAGCAAATCACTATTGAAAAAAATTGAATTGATGTATACAAAATTACATTGCAGCACAAAAATATATCACTAAAACCGGAAAAATCTGTACAATAAACAAAAAAAAACTATGAAGCTATAGCACATTACAATACGTCTTATTCTTAATTAATAGAAAAATTTAAAACTGAATGTCGGCCTTCCAGGCGTATGCGTACGAAACTTAAGTACTTTAACTTTCATAAAAATGCAACACTTTTCGACTAACTCTCCGAAGTTTATTTTATGTTTCATAGATTTTAAAACGTACAGTATGATTGTTCGGTTCGGAATGTTACATCGACCAAGCAAAAGTTAGTTCAAATAAGTTAAAAAATTTTGAATTGGATAGTTCGTGGATATCGATTATCATCAGAATTAATGCAACAACAAAAGATGGGGTCGGGAGAAATTGATATCGGACGGTAATTCTCTTACATACCATATTTGGTCTATTTACAACCATTCGTCAGGATTACGGCCTAGCTCTCTCACAAAAAAAACATATAATTCTCTTCATTTCATTTATTTTAGAAACTATGATCGTTGGGCACACAAGACCCTGTCCAATGTCTCTCACTAAGCGAACCTTAACAAAAAATCTATTAAGTTGCCTACTAAATGTTTATCGCCAACTGCCTACATTATTTTATTTATTTCGAATATCGCGATATGAATATATAGAATGTCCAAGTGTATGTTCAAACTTAACAGAAATGATCGTCGATACTCTAAATATTGCTTAAAACAATGTGTAATAAACAACTAATACTTAAAGGTTGGCTTTAAAAATTCAGCGAGCAAATTTCTGTCCTATCTACTCTGGGTCACCAGTTCTTTTAAAATCAGCTAGAAGGGTACGGTACTAGAATGGTACAAATGATTTGTATTGAAAGTATCCACGGATTATTGCAAATAATTAAGGAAAGGGTGTTCAAAAGACGTATACTGTTCTTGCTAATTAAACGACTCTTTCCGCTTTTGGACAAGAATTTACCACAAGGACTTAATATCAATGTGGAGAGTTATAAGAACTTATGGATTGTATACTTGCATAATCAATTATTCTATTATTTAAAATATCAATACAGTAGTGGCATTCATAATTCTACAGTTTCTATTACTCTGATTACGAGGGGCCTCCACGAAGAGTCTTGGTATTCTGCAGAAATTATATCTTGTTCCTTAAAACATTTGAGCATTTAATGGTAAATGTTAAGCCGCCTTCATACCAGTCTTCCTGGAGAGAATCAGTGGACTCAATTTACTTTTTGGAGTTGCTTTGCACACGAGCAAACGTAATCAAAAAAATGAGTTCAAACTGGAAGCTTGTATATGTCTTAAAACTGCTTTTTGGGATTAAGTGTCGTCTATAAGAACAAGAGCAGGAGTTTTTTTCTAGGATGGATATTTTGTTCCATTGAGAAACTCTAAAGTTCTTCCCATCTGCAGTCATCGAAGGATGCGCTTAATTCCATGCATGGGGTGCAAACCATTTACATTTGAGGCCATCAAACCTTTTTGTTTTGACAATTATAATAAGAGAAGTTATGCATCAAGGAATAAATTTTGATTTAGGTGACTGACTGTTTTGACGTGCACTGTAGACTCAGACCGACGTTGTCGGCCAACATGGATTCTCGTAACTTGAATTAATTGACTCGGAACCATATTATTGGACCTCTGATAAAATGATTGAAAATTTCAGAATTAATAAATAAAAATGTCAAAATGTGTTTAAATGTGTTCACTTATTAGTTTATTATCCATTAGTTGCCACGCGCATGTTCAAACCCCAATCAGACATTTCAAACACAGGCATTATTTCTGAAATTTTTTTGTGGTTGTTCGGAAGTCGCTTTAAACTGCAGGTACCGCCACTTATTGATAAAATTAACACACGACAACATAAAGGGGTGTGAGAACTAAGTCGTAAACCTGGACTGAACAATTGTAATGAGCAAATTACAGTAATGTAAGCCTGATTTAAACCTCTACTTATGCGCTAGGTGTATAGGGCCAACGTCGTATACAACTATAAGTAGCTTTTGTTTACATTAAACCTTTTTGTCTTATTGTTCAAAAACTGTTCTAGCGGAGTATAACACCAGGTGCATATTAGAAAAAAAATGAAAAGATCATTGGTAAGTTCATCTTCAATTCAACTTTCTGTCTAATGGGCCTGGAGTTTTGCAACGAAACAAAGAACAAGTGAGGAGCAAAATGAATAATAAACAAAACAACAACGAAAACTTTTTAATTTTTTATAAGGAATATGTTTGTACAGTAAATTTGACACTAAATTGCTTCAATGTAATTGATTATGAAACTTTAATGGAAACACTTCCTTATTCAACAATCATGCTCAGTCGCTTAAGCCTCTTAACACTTTATTATCCAAATTATAACGACAAAAATTGTTAAACTTTGGAATCAATAGACAGCACAAACAGGCATCGGGATCGTTACAGGGAGTTGTGTCCGTTCTAGGTAATTGTCGTTTTACTACATTACCCTCTAATTTCCCCCATAATTTTGTATATAAACCATTCTATTCAACGTCCTTTATTAAACATATATTTTAAACTAACAAGGTCTTTAGTCAATCATTCCTCACAACAAGTGGCTTTTTTAAACGCTTGCTTTCCTTAAAATTCAACGAAACAACTTGGGCTAAAATATCGAATTTATTTAGTTTCAAAGAAAGATGTACGGCTTTTCGGGTGGAGGAGAGCATTTCGAATTGTCCAATTTTTTCATAACTCTGGCGAATAATCAGAGCCAAATATCCCATATGGAAAAAATTCCTTTTCAGCAATATTTCAGTCATTTATTTCTGTTATAAGCAACAACCAAAAATTTTAGTTGCATTTACAAATTTCTTTTTTTATCTGTCAAGAAAGTTGTTTTTCTATTTGTCATCATGATGTGTCTCTTTCTACATTGTAACTTGTATATCGTTTTGTTTGTTATTTCTTACAACCGAATTTGGATATGAGCATTTCCACTGAAAAAGACATAGAGACCAAAAACTAAAAGCCTTTGCAAAGACTTGGTTCCATGCTATCTAGCGTCTTAGGGAAGCATTTAAATTTATAATTATAAACATTTCTAACATCTCATTTCTATATTTCTGTAGAACATTTTGTTTATATAAAAGACCAAATTGTGAAAATTTCCTTTTATTGGGCTATGTTATGGCTTATGCTCACAAAGCAGTAACTCGAAAGTAAATATTTAAGCCATCATTGAATCCAAACGGGCAACAATTAAACAATAGTATATTACTATACTTTCTGATAGTAGTCACCAAAGTCTAGTAGGTACTCTGTTGGCACTTTAGACGTGAGACCACGGTTCAAACCCTAGATCAGACATCTCGAACTTAACAAAATACGAAAAAATATTTCTTCGACGACTTACTGTCTGAGTGTAAATAAATTTGCCATGAAAAGTTTCTCAAAAAACTGTCATTCGAAGTCGACATTAAACTGTAGGTTCCGCCACTTATATATAAAATTAACACGCAGAACATAAGTGGTGTGAGAGATTAGGTTGTAACTCTGTAATTATCGATTATGTATGTGTGTATATACTTTCTAATAGCCAGACGACAGTTAAAGCACGAGAGATGGGCGGCTTGGGATACAATCAAAATGTCTGCTCAAAACTGAATATAGATTGCACGGAAAGTTTGCTTAAATCAGAAGGGAGCACAATAAACGTGGTTATCGAAATTATTAATGGGTATTGCATTATGGGCACTCATGTAAAGCGCATCGGTCTTAAACACATAGAAAATAACTACTGCAGGAGCTCTACAGATGTGGAATATGAGGAAACTATTCTTCATCTTCTGGATACACGCCAAGCACTATTTTAGAAGAGAAAAATGTATTTTGGAATCTACTAACTCTATAATTTAAACGCCACTGTATAGTAGTCTAAGATGCTGAAGGCTGTTAATGGTTCAAAAATTAGGGGAAAAATAAAACTATGGTCTCGCAATGGGCCTTATATGGCCTAAAGTGTATATATCGAAATGGAAGACACCCAGCTTATGTACTTTACGTCCGAGTCACTGTTTGACAATTACTTGAGATTGCATTGCCCTGAGTTGATTACATCTTCTGAATGGAACAGAGTGGAGTCTCTCCCTCGCGAAAATTTGAGTCCATAAGGAACATTCAATGTGAATTGTATTGCACTGTCAATTTCTTATTCCTTTTTCCTATAAATATGCCGTATAGTGTAATGGTGACCATTGGCTTCTAATCGCCCACCAAGGTGGCTATTTTATCAGCAAAGCTTCAACATAAAGCCATAAAAAATCGGAGTTTGAAGTAAAGTTTTTCTCGATTATAGGCGGAGAATATTTAAAAGCGGGGTCATTATATAGAAATACTTCCAGTGCAATTTAGAGGCAAAAATTAAGTATTATTATATCCGGGGAATACTGTAACTTCTAAAATAGTCCCACCGTTTTTATTTTCCAAATATATTTTGTTAAAAATCAATTTTAACTCAGAGTTAGGAACTAATAAATATTGTTACGAAAATAGAAATGGTATAACATCTGTTAACATTAAAATGTTAAACAAAAGCTACAAAAACAAAACAACGGACTTGTTTACACGATTAACAAATAAACAAAAAATAGCAACAACATCACTATAACGAAATAGGGATAAACAAGTAAACAAAAGCGTCAACAACACTGCAAGGACGAACCTAAAAGAACATACGACGAACTCTTTACATAGCCTACGAGACGAACATTCGCTACGAGAACATTAATGAGACAAAATACAAACGACTGAAATATTTAACAAAAGAGGATGTTGTAATACATGCTTTGGTATGGTTATTTTTATATGCAGGATATTAACGAACCATAAAAATCTTAAGAATTTTTCACTGAGACTTCCTTGGGAAATTAAGTTATAAATTTTATTTCTATGCCCTACATCAGCAAATAACCACAACATAATCACCTAAGGAAAGGTTAACCGTTGGGGACTTAAAAATTATAACGGATACACTGAAATAATATTAATAAAATAAACGCAATAATTTTTTGGGGCCCCCACAATTCTTGATGAATATTGACATAATTGTTCCAACTTTCAGCCGATAATCAGTGGAAGCATTAAAATTACTTTTCAGGACTGACTATTCTCAATAGCCTGATGCATAACTCAAATAACTCCTAATTGTAATTACTCAAGAAAAGTAGAGATTATCTCAAACTCGTTCAACTTGACAAGAGTGATCCCTTCTCCTTAGCTTTCTTTTTGTCGAATATGAACTTTCAAAGTTCTCTTTTCTACTTCACAGAAAGGTTCTGATCTCATTAGTAGCATGGAAATCACACTCCTCGTAATCTGCTGTGTCTACTCAATGCCGTGAATTCCCATAAGATTTGTTCATTCAGCTTTTTATTCTAACCTCCATTTAATTTCATAGCAGATAGATATATTGTTGGTATCTTACTAGCATTTTTATTCCCCCTTCTCCTTGCTTTTGGGTCTAGTTTATTGAGATTGGAAGTAATTCGTGTGTTTTCCCACGGCGTCTAATTATTTCATTCTGGGTCGAATATCCCAGTTTGTATCCTCTTATATGTCGTTGATCCGTCTGTATATCGTAGAATGGTCGCTCTCTTAAAAGAGTTTGTAGTAACTTATTCTTGTTGCGAGGCATTTCACAAAATCATAAAATTACAGATACTGCGGGGCCGAAGGTACAGTCAGCCCATCGATTTCTCAAATTTTCTTTTAAAATTTCATCACCTTTTTTTTTGAGT
>QOCX01004741.1:0-14089 GCA_005959815.1 Sarcophaga bullata | reverse complement strand
AGGCTCGCCTCTAACCTTCTGTTAAAGTAGTCAATGAAGTTGATGACAGTAAAATTCAGTGCAGTGAAATCCTGTTCCAATCTAGATTAAGGATATGCTATTATTCTTTGCAGGCATAACTTATAAGTTTCTGAATACAATCTTTTGATTTTCGAATTCCAAATAGGTACTCCTGGCTTAAAGATCCGGAGTTTGTCAATGGATTCTTGATGGTTGTAGTGAAGGCTCAAAGTTCTCTGTGATATATTTATTAAGGGTTCTGATATTGAACTTCTATATCCTGACTGATCACTGCAGTATTTCCCGGCTGTGGTTCTACCACTGTAAAGGTAACAGTGGATATATAGCGGAAACAGATATACAGCGTTCTAAACTCATAGTATCTTTAGATGATCATCCGCACTTTGGCAGTTGGTACCTACATCTACCAAATTAGTTGTTATTTAATCAGCTTGTTTTGCAAGCAGCATACCTTTCAACACCAAGTGCAACTAATAAAATTGTTTTCTAAAAATGTGTGCTCTGTTCGGGTAACAGTAGCCGCGTGATTTCTCCTTGACAATCCTGTAATCGTCTAGCCGAGAGTAAGATATGCAATGTCATGGAAAAATTCAAATTCGCTCGCTATGTAAATGATTGAGCAACATACGCTTGATCTGTAAGAAACAGATCTGCTATCTTTAGGAGTGTAGAGACCATTCGCACAGTCGCTCAAAAGAACTCTGCCTTTTGCAGGCCAAAATTGTTGAAATTTTCTTATGACTTAGGCCTAACTACTCTACAGAATTCAACTGACCTAGTAGTTCAAGCTCGAATGAAACGAAAGCAGTTGTCAATTGTCATTAATTTCATTGGGAAAACATCTTCAGCCAGAGGTCCTCCATGATAAATGAGTACGTGAACAAATAAAACTTCCGAAATTTTGGACAATACCAGTCCACACGAGAGAGCGTCCAATAGATATGAAAAACAAGCAATGTTAGTTGTGTGTCTTAAGCTGGCAGCTTGACTCTTCAGGCTATTAATGTCAACGCCAATTAAAATAAGTTGCTGGTTACCAATTCTTTCCAAGGATATGTGGTTTCAACAAGACGGCGCTATATGCCACGCAGCTTATGTCACACAGGATATTCTGCACTACGAACTTGAGAGTACGATAAGTTCTGTAAACTGGTCACAATATTGGGCGATTTACTCTATTAGACTTTTTCTTCTTTGTTTCTTTGAAGTCGAAGTTCTATGCGGAAGTAAGTCTCAAATCAAAGCCGCCCTCGAAGTACATTACCATAACATTCCATGCCATAGATATTTTGGGTTCTCTGGACGACACTTAAATTGATGCCTTGTTTTGCACATGAAAGCATCAATGCAAATGGTCGATGAGAGAAAATGTCTAATGAAAGACCCGATATTGTCACAGGGATTGCCTGTGGGCTTCTGATGTTAGAGTGTCTTCCTTTCAGTTTCATTTTTTTCAATTGAGTTTCCTCCTGTATTCACTTTCTGAAAGAAGATTGATTTTACAGAGAGAGAGAAACTATTATTAAGATCGAATGGAGGGTATTTCTGTTATGATGTGGCTTATTGGGTTTGGTCTACAGGGAATCAAATAGTCTAGGTTCAAAGCCTAAATTAACTCATTTCCCGGATGGAATAAATAATATTAGGAACGAAGACGCGGAGCTTTTGATTTTGGAAAATTGTTGTTGGAACTGCAATCATCCTAGAGATCCATATGGTAGAGCGTATGTGGACATTGACTCTTCAAAACAATGCTAAATTAATCAAACAGTAAACATGTTTTGATGGTATGAAACAGAGATAAGTAAGTGATAGTAGCGACCGTAAAAACACAATACACCAGTAAAGACCTCACAGTGCAATATTATATGCGATTGAATACCTTCAAACTGTCTGTGCTTTAATTGTGAACAAAGTTTCATGTATTAAGATAACGTTTTATCATTTTGAGAGATTAAATTATTTTAATTAAAATTTATTTCAAATTCAAACGGACGATATTTTAATCAAAATATTGAAGACATTTTCGTTTGTTTTTTTTTTGTCCTTTTTTTTTTAATTTAATTTTCAATCCTTTTTTTTTTTTTCTTTCTCTTGCATATTAACTGTTTATTTGTTCTTGAATAGAAACTAAAAAAAAAAAGAAAACAAAGAAGAAGAAATAAAAAAAGAAAGAAAAATGAATTCAAGTAGTGAAACAAACAAACACGCTTGAGTTGTATATTTTATGCTTGAGTGCATTACAGAACTACAATTACAACTGCAACATAAACCAACGACCCATCCAAAGCCAACTGCTAGCAAACTAGGCACTATGTAATGTAGTTGTTGTTGTTGAAATCTCCACTTATTGTTGATACTTTCTCTACCTCTTTTGTTTTTCTCTCAGTGATATACTCTGCAAAATGGTTTGTCTGTATTTTATCAACTTTAACTAATGAACTGCCGGAAAACATGAGATGCCTCCTCCATCGTTTTAGCAACCACGACACCACATAATTTGACCAGCGGTTTTATGATTTTTTTCTCTTTTTCACTTGCAATTTTAAGTGGTTTTTATTTCGAAAAATTTTTATTCCTTTTTGAAGGTTATTTATTTAAAAACTTAAAAAGGTCAGTAGCTAGTTTCCAGTGTCCATGGCAAAACAGCCCAGTTAATTCATTTATTGTTAATCAAGTTTTTTTGAAATTAAAAATAAGACTGCCAGGCCTTTACCTTTCATGATGATGAGTACGTTGAAATAGCAACTACAAAACAAGATGTCCTAACTGAGTATAAAGAATGTCATCTTTCCAGAACTTGACAAATACTCAATTACAATCTCTCGAACCACATACAAGAAAATGGGATCCTGTCGGACATAAGAGTTATGGTGTAGTGTAGATCAACTCACAATGGTGTCAGATACTGATAAATCAGTGCTATACGCTTTAGCGAAATGCAGTATCAATTCTTTTACTGTCGTGTAAAGATTACTGATGGCAAGAGATATTATTTGGTTGAAGATTTGGTAACTTTTCAGCATATATTGATAAAATGTTTGTAAGGAACATATTTGTTACAAAATGGGAAAATTGGTGTAACACTCTTCTAAACATAAAATGTTAAACAAAAGCTATAAAAACAAAAGCACGGACGTTATTGCTTGATTAATGCAAATAAATACAAAAATATACACACCACTATCAATAATAACGAATAAGGGATAAGACAAAGTAAACAACAACAGAACGAAACACGATACAACTAACAATAAAACAAGAAAGCATAAATAAAGTATATACAACGATGTCGTATACCTCACCATAGAATTCTCTAGAAGGACAAAGACCCGATAGTCCTTCGCCTACAGAACATTCATCAGGACGGTTACGTCGCTGTATTAAAAGCTGCCAAAGTCGTAGGGAGTAAAGGTTCAGTCCGTCGTGGTAAATTTTGTTTTAACCGTGAAAAACATGTTTCGTTAAGATATCACACGGTTCATCTAAGCAATACATTTTAATTTATCCTCGTAGCGTATCTTGTTAAAACCTGATGTGTTGGTGTCACATTATTCCAATAGTTCTCAAAGAATAGAAACTGAGGACGTTGCCAGTCCAAACTTATGTGGATACATATGTGGTCATTATAACACTTCGTTCAGGATTATACCTAGCTTCTGTGTATTTAGTTATTATCATGACGACTGACGAACAGTTTAAAGGTCGACTCCGAATGACAGGCTTTTCTTCTTTCGCTGAAAGAAAGTCGTCAAAGAAATATTTTTATATTTTCTTGTTCGAGATGTCTTGACCCTGGCGTTTAAATCGTGGTCTCACGTCTAATCGTATGCCGACACTTAACTACTGGACTTACATTTGGATGGTATCGGTCATCAAATTTAACCAATTTTTGTTTGTCTCTTCGCTATAAAGGACTTCGATGAAATATTTAAAGGCAAATGCCCAACTGCTTTTGAATCCAATCACTGAACACACATTGTCCTCGCAAGGATTTAATTTATTGCCCTCAGCGATTCTGGCAAAAACGCTGAGAGTAACATATAAAATTGCCACGAAAAGTTCTCGAAAATCTGTTCTTGCCATCTTATGGAATAAAACTTTAACATTCTAACATAAATGCATTGAGATGCTAGATCATAATCTTAACTGAAGGTATTTAATAACCAATATGTACATATGCTATGATCTGTATTATGTAATAATCTTCAGGATAATAGATTCGTGAAAGTCATTGACCCCAAAAGTAGACATGCAGAGAACTTCCACCATCGATAAGAATTGAAAACAGCATTTCTTGGGACACAAGGAGGACGGAAGAAGATGTAAAATTCAAACTAATTCCTTCAAACTAATCCAGTTATACCCTCTTTTATACCTAATTAGCTGAAAATTGACAATTCGCTCATCTATTATTAACGGTCAAAACATTTAGAAATACATAATGCTATCAACTGCGGCTCTATTGAAATCAGTAGAATCATTATAAAATTAAATCAAAAGAAGGCACCATAAGATCGTTCTGCTTAAATTGAAATTTAGTAGCGTGCCTTACAGTCGCCACTATGCCATAGTTATCCATGGTAAATAAAAACTTTTAGAACAAGTAAAGCACATTGTTACTTTTGCTTTTCAAATAGAAATTTTTATTTTTCTCTACAAGTGGTCCACTTTTACTATTAAAACAGATTAACAACAGACGCACATAATCTATATGAACGAAATAAAAAGGGAAAATTTAATTCTTAAGATACAAGAGTTCCACTATGGTCCTATTTTGGTGAATTTTTTTAATGTAAATTGAATTTTAAACAGGTTTTGCATTTCGGGTATGTTTTAGCAGGTTTAGCCTTTACCAAAAAAATCCTTAAATTATTATTTGGAAACGAATAAAAACAATTTAAATCTATATACCCCTTACTAATACACAATCGTTTGACCGCAGCAGTTATTCTTTTCTTGATTTAAAGTTTAAGGCTATTTTATTTACCAATTTAAAATTAAACAACTTATTAATTATATTTTACAGTATGTTAATTACATACATACATACCAATTGGACATGACAACACTTTAGTCAGGATTACGACCTAGTTTCTCACCACCACTTATGTTGCTCAGTTTATGATGTTCATTTTACACATGAGTGGAGGGACCTACAGCTTAAATCGACTTGAACGACTGAATTTTGAGAACTTTCATGGTGATTTTAATTTTACTCTAGATTTTTGCCAGACTTCTGCTCTGCTGACCGGCGCGGAAATATTTTTTTCGTATTTCATTTGTTGGAGAAGTCTGATCTGAGGTTTGAATTTGGCCTCCTATAATATTACATAGAATGCAAAAATTAAAGGGATATTCCGCCGGCGCTTTAAATTCCTGTGTTGTCTATTGGCCGGATGCGCTAACATGCCTTTTCCCTTCTATCGGACTGCCAGCTGTTGGCAGCAATTACACGGTAATCGTCTAAAGTTTCCGAGATTTCTTCGGAATTCTCCCATTCTCATTAAAATCTTTTGAATTTTTACAATGAACAGTGCTGAATTTTGTTAAAGATCTAAATATTTGGATTTTACCTACCGATCTAATAGTATAATCAAATGCGGTACCACCGCGGGCCACCGGGGTACACGCTGCCCGATGAAGCGTCTAGTGTGTGTTAACGCAGTGTTAATTTAATTTATGTGCTTATGTGGCACGGAACCCTTATCAATTAACTGAAAATTCATTTCTATTTGCATGGAGTTAAAAGACTTCAATTAGGCTGAATTTAAAAACTCCATTAGTATTCTTACATTTCGATTTCCACAGGCGGCAAAAATCCCTTCTTTATTCTTTGCTAAAAAATAAAACAGGCCTCTAGTTGCCTTAAATTTAAAACACTTTGGCCAAGAAAAAAACTTGACTGAATGTTAAGAAGCAAAGTATTATTTTCATAGTCGTTTCTAGGAGATGGTATAAATGTAGTTTTTAATCATGCGCTTCCTCTTTTAAACCAAGACACTCTATCTGTCATAGACAATGGTGACTTCAAATACAACGAATTTGAATAAAACTCTGGTGAGTGTTAAAAAGAGACTGTAATTAAAGCAAATACCACATTAATAAATTACGTATTTTCTATTTTAAAATTGTTTGCCAGTCCTTTAAAAATGTAAACAAAAAAAAAAAAATATTGTTAAGCAAAATGGAAATGGTGGAAGCATCGTTTAACATTAAAATGTTAATCATACACTTGTTACTTGATTAAATAATAAAAAAAATATAGCAACAACAGCAAACTATTACGAAAGACGAAATATAACAAGTCAACAACAAGGCAATAACAACACTGCAAAGATAACGTAAATCAAAGATCACTAAACAACAACAAGAAAGCATAAATAAATTGTAAAACAACATGTATTACATTCACGAATTTCTCTAAAAGGCGAAGACAAAATCTTCGCCTACGAAAAAACTTTCATTCTCAGATTGTTTTACGATCGCTAATAAAAGGCAAGGCAAGCATTGCATAGTCCACAGTAGAAATTCAGTCCAGTCTTGGTGAAGAGGCGTATGCATGTTGAAGTAAGCAACTGTTTGGACGGTCTCCGTTAAAAAGGATCTACAGAACACAATTGTGTGGTTAGATTGTTATTGTTTTATCGCAAAGGGCATTAAACCAGAGAGGAACAAATAAAGCAATTATTGTTGGTTTAGAATATAGTTAATAGCGGCACCACAAATTGGTGCGAATAATACAGGGATTTATTTAAAACTAAAAACCAAATTTATTTTTATTTTTTTTTTACAAATCTACGTAAGTTCATATTTCAAATGGTTTTTAAAAAGGTAAAAACTAAAACAATATAGTAGGGACATAATAACGTACAATATCTAAATCACATACCCATTCTAACAGATGAACAAATCCTGGCAAGTCATAGAGCTTGTTATCCGAAAGAACTAATGTACTGGGAGATGAATGTCTTACCGAAGTTCATTGAAGTCTAGCCATTATTAGTTGATAGCTGGGCTTTGAAGAAAAAAAAAAAAACGCAAAAAATTATGGGACCAAAAAATTTCAAACACTATGTTTGGTGCACTTCGATAACTTGCACAGAAAAATTTTGATAACCCATGAAAAAATGTTTTTCGTTAATATATCACAGGGTCAGCTAAGCATGCATAACCAGATGTCGTTGATGTCCAGGTTATCGAATTCAGGCCAAAAAAAAAATTGGCAATGCTCGTCATTAAAAGGGAAGTCTTGGCTAATATCGTTCTCAAAGAAATATAAACCAATGACGTCGCCAGTCCAAACTCATATGGTGATTACATAATTTGGTCTCCACAACAGTACATTCAGGTATTACGACTAGCTTCGTGTGTATGTGTATTATTCTATACGTGACTGACTGACCTTACAGTTGAAAGTCGACTCCCCGAAGATTTTTTTTTATTTACTTGTTATTTTGCAATCTATGAGCCTCATATTTAAAACCTTTTTTAACAATATTTTGTCAAAAATTTTGAAATATTCTCATATTTTTTCTGGGCACTCTCCTCAAAGTGTAAAAGTGGAGTTTGTTGATTGTTAGAATTTTGTCCTTGGTGTAGAGTTTCTTTTGATGCTCACTGTATTTCGACGAACTTTGCTAAGCGTTCTTGTTGGGTACACTAGTAGTCTAGTAGGGATGGTATGCTAGGCCATTAGCATGAGGATTCTAAGTTCGATTTCATTTAGAGACTTCTCGAAGCATAAGGGTTATGTTACTTAGCTCATAACAATTATTTATAATTTAAAATTGTATTCTTATAATAATAATAAACGTCCTTTTAGCATATAAAGAAAGTGAAGAATTTAATTATGCCTTCAATTTTAATTCCTTTGCATTTAATTTTCTGAAGATTGAAATGCTAGTTTTTATACTCAATCAGTTTTTTTTGTTTTTTTTTTTTTTTTTGTTTTCAAATAAATTTTATCAAATAAATCCTTTTAACGTCAATTTAATTATGTTGATTTAAATTGTTGCTCAAGCATATCAATTAAATTCATTTCTAAACGCTTTACTAAATACGTCACTGAAAACCATAAAATACTGATTTGTGGTTGAAGTTTTTTTCTCTTCTTTCTTCTGTTCTTTCAAATTACAAATTGATTAAACTGAACGAACAAACATTATTCAAATGGATTTGAGCAAAGAAATTTCGAAACAAATATTTTTTGATGACTTTATGAGAAGGAAAATTAAATTGCAACATTTAATAGGATGACAGATAATTCATGGTATAAAGGATTTTACGTTGTGTCTTCTATCTTAAACTTTACATAATAAAAAGGCGTTTTGGGAGATTATCATTCGTAATATGATCGATTAAGGCGTCATTCAAATGTCCACCACTGCTTTTCTGGTTCGAATGCATTCAAATATGCTTAATTTCCCCATAACATAAAATACATTCACACATAATTGGTTATTACAACCCTTCAGTCAGGATTACGATCTAGTTTCACACATTTTACTTATTGTTGTGTGTAGCCCATTTTATTACATGAGTGCCGGAGCCTTACAGTTCAAAAGCAGACTCCTAACGAAACGTTCTTGAAAAACTCTTGATGGCTTTTTCATTTACTCCTCTGAGTTTTTGGCAGAAAATATGCTGCTATTTCGTTTTTTGTTCGTGATGTCTGACCTGGGGTTTGAACGTGGCTCATGTCTAATAAGCCAACACACTACTACGGTGACTATGGCTTGTTACATAGCTTTTAATCACAAGGAATCACTTCCTAACCAGTTGGTGAGGCGCACATGGCAAGAGAAATAAATAGGAGCCACACCCACAAGGCGGTTTTCTCTCACTCTTGTTGTGGAATATCCGTTCTAGGGAGCATGTTTCGAAGACGCGATGCGCGTTGTAAGGCTCTGTTATGCATAAGATCTGGTCTACTAGCCTCTCATATCACATATGTTGTCTGTGCTACATGAGTGACGGCACCTACAGTTTAAAGTTGACTTCGAACGACAGATTTCTCAGATGTTTTGTTAGTTTTCATAACACTGGCGNTAACACTGACGTATAAATCGATCTGAATTTGTGTGTGATGGCATGGATTCGCTTTAAAGGCCATTGCGGTTTGTGTCTTATTCGCATACATCTATGGCCTAAGAAAATCTCACAAGAAAAAGTGTACTTACATACTTACTTACTTACCTAATTGGTCATTAACAGTCCAACTATTGGATTTAGGTCTGCTTTAACACATGTTTCCAGGCGTCTTTGATTCCTGTTGGCCTACAGCAGTTGGTGACACCAATCGATGACAGGGTTTCCCCGATCTGGTTCTTCCAATGCAAATAAGATCGTCATCTTCGTCGAGATTCGCAGATCAAGCATTAATCTGCCAGGAGTATCCTTCTCTATTCGAACGTTATGGCCGAACCAGCGCAGCCGCTGGATCTTACTACGCTGCACAACGTCCATGTTGTTGAGGAGCTCATACAGCTCACGATTGGATCGGATGCGGAAATCAATTGCTATCCCGTACAACAAATTTTAAGTAGGTATTTTTCTCTCGAATACACACAAAGGCTGCTGGATCAATGCTTAATAATGATCAATCCGTCTGCGCACAATAAAGAATTACGGGGAGGTAGAGGTCTTGCAGAGTATTTAACTTTTGTCCGTACATAGAAGTCTCTACCTACTCAAGTTTCTATTGAAGACCGATCAAGTAGCACCTGTGTGCAATGTCATCCTGCGGATTCATCCTCCAGACAGTCCAACATTTTTAGTGATAACGCGGAGGCCGACAAACGACAAGAGCCAAGAAAAGTGTAACGGTGTTTTAAAATGAAGCAAAATCACCCATAGCCATTCATGATGAAGGAAGTTGATGTCTCCCTGCCGTACAGAAACTAATGTGCATAAGTTGTATGATGGCGTAGTGCTAATCCTTGGGAAGTCACATCAATGTCGTTTGTGGTCAAATCTTTCAGCATTAAAAGTGCCACAACAAGTTGGTTATCAAATGGCTCGGAGTGCCTAGCTTTAAGAGGGAAGACCTGGCTGACGTTTGTTTTTAAGATGATATGAAGCCGATGTCATCAAAATGTGACCTTTTTCGGAATGCATTGGGATGCATTGGATGCTTTGGTTGTTATGTGGATTAGTTATATTCTCAAATTCATCAATTTTGTTGCTTACGTTAACCAATTCATTCGGGCACTTCCCATTGCTAAGGATGATTTTTTCGATAGTTCCCATAAGGGACCGTGTTTTTTGCCGCAATGTCTGAGCTCGGTATACCTGCGAAGCTAATAAGGCTTTTACAGAATGAGTATGAGCAAATTTCTGAATCCCGGTCGAGGTAGGAATGGATCTCTCCCGAACCATTTTGATCTATTATCATGCGCTCCTCCTTAACTTGTCAGGGAGAGTGTTTCTGCGGAAGGCGGGAATGCGTGCAATGTGCACTACCTCCAGTTGCTTCGAACGCTGACGACGTTAACATCATAGAGCCTTATCAAGCGAGTTATATTACTGCTGCCTTTAGTGCTACTGAACGGCAGTCTGCCAATATGGGTCTGGCAGTTAATAGAGGTCAAAATGAATGTTTATAATGGTTGACAAGTAGGGATATGCGACCTTATTGTATAAACAGCATTACGGGGCGATAACTATACTTTCGTTATAGTCAAGGAATTTATTATCTCTGGGCTGCGACTTCTACCACCAAAAAATGATGTCAGTCTGGACATCGCGCGCAGAATCACTCTTTTCAACAAGCTTACAATGTCGCAATAGGCAGAGACCTTTCTCGTACGACAAAAACTTAATAGTCTACAAGACGCTCATCCTCCCAGGTGCTTCTAAATTGGCGCAGAGATTATGGTCCACTATTTAAACAATGATGGCAGCAGCCCATGATCTTGAGAGTATTCGAGAGAAAAGTTTACGTGAGATATTTCCATCCCAGTGCGAATAGGCGAATGATTTCACATTCGATTCAATAGTGAGCTGTATGGGCTCCTCTATGACATGGAGCGTTTGTGGAGCGGCTGCGCTTGGCTTTGGCCCATGTCGTTCAAGATGAGGAGAATGCTCCGGCCGAGACGGGTATTTGATACGGGGAATTTGGGGGAAGTCTGGTGAAGAGGACGATCTTGTTTGCGTTGGATGGACAAAAATCGGAGAAAGCCTTGTCATCGATTGGTGTGAACCAACTGGAGTAGGTGCATTAGAAGCAGAGGCACCTGGAAGGAATGTATTAAAGGCATGCCGAAATTCGCTAATCGGGCTGTTAATGGCTAAGTAAAGTAAGTAAGGAAGTAAGTAACTGATTTTCAACCTATCCTGCAAACAAGACATCGATGTCACTGGTGGTCTTTGGTAACTTTTCAAAGCCAGATTGACCAAATAATAACTAATTTGAGAGACAATGCTTCAATGAAATGGCCGTCAATCATATGTGACAAGGTAATTGTTGCAAAAGATCAATAAAATCTCACACCAACAACAATAATCCAATAAAATATTCGAAAAATTTCTTCAAAAATGACATAAGTTTTGATGAACTTTTTTTAAATCTAGCATATGTAAATAATATTGTATTTTAGAAATTATTTTGCCCATCCACTGTTTGTCTGGTTATGTTGTGTCAATGTTGTCCACAGGTGCATTTAACAATAAGTTAAATTGAATGCAAATAAAATACCAAAAATGTGTAAATACCCCGTATTCAAACCAGAATATTGCTCAGTTTTTAATCTATTTATACTACAGCATCAGAAAATAATATTTTTTTTGTTTCTTTTTGTTTTTAAATTTTACTTTTTTTAATTTAATTGAACATTTTTCGAATTGTTAAACAATTTAATTTAGCTGAAGGTATGCGTATGAAGAAAAAAAATCGAAAAAACTTTTGTTTTTTTTCTCTCGTTTCTCTGTTGTTCCAAATTAATTAAATCAATAAAATAAACTGATTAAGGAACAAAACATTTATTAAATTGCCGTAGAAAAATATTATGAACGCATGGAATTCTAAATGTGAAATTTTTAAATTGAAAAAAAAATTCTTAAACTTTTTTAATCTTAACCCATTGACAGCCAATCAAAAAGTTCAAGTTAAATTTTTAAAATTTCAGTTTGTATATTTATTTTTAACAATAAAAAAAAAACCTAACAAAAAAAAACTTCAAAAAAAATTCAAAATCAGGACGTTAGAGGGGTGTACCCAAATCGGTACATGGCCACTTATGAGTGATATTTGCAAAACAAAGTTTTGTCAACGCAAAGTGTTTTTTCATGCATTTTTTCCAACTCCAGCGTCTTCTATAGTGGCAGATGACACAATGCACATGCTTAGGAAGCTTTTCTGGAACATGATCAGCGCCGTCTAGATGTAGACCCCCAACATTTGAAGACAAAGGCCGAACAGAATGTCTTTTTTGGATGGACTATTTTTAGATAAAACCTATTGACCACGGCGTTTGATTATAACAATATCAACCATGTACCGTTAAAAAAACACCACCCACCTTTTTTGCTATAAATGCTAATTCTGTACCAATCTATAGTCCATTTAAAAAACTCCGCCCATGCTTTTATTGTAAGTTTGGATCCAAGTGAGCGTATTTGCACATCAAATTTTTGTTTTTTTTTCAGAAGACCATCTTTTAGCTTTTCCTACTGGTTCATAAGAATCGTAATTGGTCGCCATTGTGTAAATACTGTTATCCTTCCAGCGGACCAGAAATAATTCATTATTTTTCTGCCAAATCTGTAAATTGAAGTCGGCTCTTGATTTTTTTTTTATCATATCTTTTGAATTTGGCAGAGGACATTTTTATTGCAGTTTTCTCTTTTTTTGGCATGGTAATCTAAATTACGCAAATCACTGAGTAACTCAAAATTTTGGTGAAAAAGTATTCAAAAAAAGATTTTGTGGTTGGCAGGATTCATGATCAATTTTTGTAACAGCATTTCACAACCTTAGTGCCCAATGCCGCAGAAACGAGTGTAGTTGATTTACCACAATAACATATCAAAGCAATAATAATATCCAGAAGCACTTGCTGCTACCCAGTTTTTTAACCAAACAGAATAGGTTGCCTCGAATATACCTGTTTTGCTGAATGGGCCGACGTGTAATATTTCACCATGGATTCGTCGATAGAAATATGTTGTGGAAAACACCGTTACTTAAACATTTTGCACTAGCTTTTCCAGCATCTTATTGTGTACAAAGGTGTAGATTTCTTTTTATTTCTTTAGTTAATAATTTGTTTTTAGTATACTTGTGGGCCATTGTAACCAAATTTGGGACACCAATATTATATAACCCTCCTAAGATCGTATACATTTGTTTGCATGAAACTCAAAATAGATTCAATGTTTCGCTGTTATATGAATTTTTTATTAGCAATACAAATAACAACTATAAGCTCCTAAGGTACAAAATATAACTTTGGTTACCATGAACCTACCTCTATATGTGCATTGTTGATGAAGTTTAATAGATTATTTACAACAATAACTAAAAATGTAGTTAAATTGCTGATTAATATTTATTCGGAGCCTTTCCACTACTCAATAATGCAAAAATAAATAAACCAGAGCAAACAGTGTTTTTTTCTGCAGCCTGAATAATTAGTGTTCCCCAAATTGGCACAGCGACGTAAATGGGTTAATTTAACTAATAAAGGAATTAAATTTTATATTTTGCATAAATGTGAAATATTTTGTCGTCACTGGTAGTGCTTTGGCCTATCGACATGAGGCCTGGGTTCAAACCCTAGGTCAGACATCCAAACAAAACGAAATATGAAGAAAATATTTCCTTGCCAGTCTTCTAGCAAAATCTCTGAAAGTAAACAAATTTGCCATGAAAAAAATCTCAAAATTTCTATCGTTCGGAATCGTCTTTAAACTCCATTTATAAAAATAACACACAACAACATAAGTGGTATGAGAAACCTTGATGTAATCCTGACTGAGAGGATTGGTGATGGAGCCATTCTTTGTCCATTTGAATACAGCACATTAGTCCTTCTTTTAAGCGAATGTGCAGCTTACAGATTTC
>QOCX01004739.1:443-14098 GCA_005959815.1 Sarcophaga bullata | reverse complement strand
GACTTAAACGCTTTGCGAATCCAGAGAGAGAATATTTACATGCTGTCTGTAACTCTCATAGGAGTTACTGATAAGAGAAGGACAAGCAGATGATTTTAACACACAATTTATCATCAAGTTGCCAAGAAGAAGAAGGGGGGATTAATGTCATGCTTTTAAAAGATTTTTAAGAATTAGTCTTCAGCTTAACTGTTTACTGCTTTTGAATGTCGTTTCGAACTCATTCATAGAAGCTTCTTTTTAAATATTTTTAACACATAATACATACATAAATACATACATATGAATACATAACCACTACACCATACTACAATAATATGTTGAATGTGTTTATGTTCTGTTACACGTTCTTGCCAGTCTTTTACTTTCTTTAATTGATCTATGATGAACTAGGCTAAATCACCCGATTACAATCGTAATAAATTCAGTTAAAAACAAAAAAAAACAAAATATTAAAAAATTTATGTTTTTTAATATAAAAAATAGCATCTTTGTCTTAACATACAAAGTAACATAAGAATTTGCAATTATTGATGCGTAGAATTTACAGAATTTTCATAGAACAATGAGCGTAAAATAATTTACACCACCTGTAAAGTAGTTGTTTGCATTACAACTCATTACTCACTCCACTTATTTACTTACTTACTTAGTTAATAGTTAGTTATCATTGTAATTACCGTAGTCAGCCAGTTGAGAATAGCTTCTTTTAAATTTGTTTCTTTTGATTTCTAAACGGAGAATTGTGTGGCTATTTTTTTTTTATTTTCTATACTTTTTTTTTACATTACAAACACAACACGTATAATGTTGTCTACAACGTATGTTGTATGTAAAGAATGTTTTCAACTCACCTGCAATGAAAGAAGAAGAATGCAATGAAAATGATTACTCGTTGTATTTTATAATTTCTTCATTTTTTTAGAAAGAGTAGCACAAGAGATTGTTATTAACAGGAATAATTACACAATTAATCATAAAATAAAATAACATTAAATTACTTGATGATTATCTTTGTTATTGTTTTGTTTAATTTATTAAAATGCTAAAAATGATGTCGTATTAATTATTAGTTTTTAGCCTACATTCAACGAAAACCTGCAAACAAACATGCTCGTAAAAAATGTATACCAACAAGGCGTATTTTCATGAAACTATAAATCAACTAAGCTACCAAGAGAATGCCTTACAATTTAACGAACGCTTTACTTACTAGGCATAGAATGTCTCGAACTTGACAAAATTTCACAATCAATTATGTTATGTTCCATAACATAACGTTACGGTAAAGCTATCGAATTCACTGTAATTGATCGCAATACCAATACTTATACACTTAATTCGTCAACTTTTTAGGCAACTTTGTGCAACCTAGCTTCTCACACTACTTATGTTGTATTTGTTAATTTCATTCTTGAGAGGAGGGATCAACAGTTTAACGTCGACTCTGAATGACAGATTTTTAAGAAACTTTTCATGACAATTTCATTTACTCTCAGATTTTTGGCCAGAATAAAACTCACATACATACATACATACATACATACATACATACATAATTGATCATTACAATGCGTCAGTCAGGATTACAGTCCAGATTGTAACACTACGTACCTAAATGGCGGGATCTATAGCTTAAAGTCGACTCCAAATGACAAGATTTAATGGCAAGAAATGGTTCTAATGAGATGCCGTACAGAATCTCCAACCACGGGCATGTGTTGATTGTTGATTATGGAGTTTATTTATGGATCCATATTATAAAACATTTATTTCTTGGGTCTTCAATGACCGGTCAGATCTTCGTTTGTATATCCCTCCAAACTCTTTTTCTTACTTCACAGAAAACTTCAGAACATTATGCACACAGATGAATACTATTTTAAACTTATCTGCCATTAAGCCTGCCATAGGTTCTTTAGCTTGTTCGTGACTAATGTATACCTCCATCGTCTTCACAGGAAAGATTCTCACTGCCTCGGTTATACTAAAGTAAACCCGTTACCATACAGCATTTATAGATCCGTTATGAATGTCACATGGAAATAAGTACTTAACTTCGATGCATCGATTAAATGCTATAACGGTTGTTGATCAATAAAAAAAAATGTTCGACATATCGATAAATCACATTGAGTAGTTCCAAAAAATCGATATATAGAGTCGACCGCTATTAGAAAACTTTTGCTTTTAAGATCGAATTCAATCGAAAATAATTCGTAGCTTTTCATATTTGTTTGATGTGGGCAATACTATTTTCATTACAGTCACAATAAATGTTGCCACATATATTTCTTAAAAAGTCAAGACTACAACCATTAATGAGGCTTTAGCAAAGTCAACAATCATCTAAAACTTAAAACTGGTCAAAACAGCAATTATAGCAACAAAAGCTTTCTATAACTACCTAACATTTTACACAGTAAATGGATTTTGCCTGTGATAAATATTTATCTCAGCTTTAATTCAGCTTCGTTGAACTAAAGTTGAATTTATTTCTCAAAGTTTTTCTCCATCATGGTTGCTAGATTTGGCGACATGTGACGCTACACATCGACTTTATAATTTAAATTTTAAAATTGTTTTTTTTTTTTATTTCTAATTAAACTTTATATTCTCGTTGCAAAAAATTTAACCTATTCAGGGACTACCGAACTCCACAGTTAATAACGCTACATTAGTCATATTAACTGTCATTCATCCAGACTGTTTTGCAAATCACTGTAGACAACCACAGACAATGCCTTGTATTCGCTGAATGTGGAAATTGAAGCGATTGGCAATTGACCCTAATTTTCATTGAAAAATCTTCAGTCTTCAGGGATGAGGTCCTATTTTGTTTGCATGCCTAAGTAAACAAACAATATTGTCGAATGGCAAGCACTCTAGGTCGATAGTTCTTTCAGATTAAATTGGACGATTACCAACGATATGGTAACGTGATTCTCAACTGTGCACGAGTGATTTAAGGGCATGGTTATCACACATGGAGGTGATATAAACTGGTCACCGACATTGTGCGATTCAGGCGCTTTAAAAATTTTTTTTCGAAGAAGTCGCCATAGTCTAATAGGCAGTATGTTTGTTGGCTTATTATATATGAGGCCACGGTTCAAAACCTAGGTCTTGAACAATACAAAATATGGAAAAATATTTCTTCGGAGACTTCCTATCAGCAGTTTTCTGGCAAAAACTTAGAGGAAATAAAAATACCACGAAGTTTCTCAAAATTCTGTCGTTCGGAATCGCCTCTAAACTGTAAGCCCCGACACTCATGTGCAAAAAACATACACAATATAAGTGCTGTAAGAAGCTAGGCCGTAATCCTGACTGAAAGATTGTAATAATTAACTATGTATGTATGTATGTGGCCTGTGTGGACTTGTTCTTGTGAGATTTCCTTAAATTGAAAATGTATGCGAATAAGCCTTAAACCACAGCAGTTCTCAAAGCCATAACCTATGTTATCGATTAAATTCAGCACGATTCATGAGCCAGAGTCATAGAAAATTGGACATTTTGGATCAGCCCCCATCAGAGAAGTCATGAATGATATTTGAACACATAATGGCATCAAGAGATCTTTTAAACGAATAAAAAACTTCGATTTTTTTTTTAAATTTAAAAATAGAAAGCACTTAACAAAAGACTTTAAACTAAGGGGAGATTATGTTGTGAATATAAGGAATTTTTTTTGCCCAAATTTATTGTAATTTCTCTGTACTGCCCTTGCAATAGCACCATGATTAACCAAGTGTGGTAAGAACGCACTCAAATACACTCGGGTAGTGTAGAATATAATCGAACATGATCAGCCAATTTTGTTTTTCGTTTTTAATTATTTAATAATGAATTTGTAAATATTTGTATAGAGAAATATAAAAACAAACTACAACAATAATAATAATAACAACAACAACAACAACAAAACGGAAGTGTAATGTCACATGAATCACGACAGAAATTTGTATAGAATTCTTCATCAAATATTTGCTCATTTCGAACAAAATAGAAACGATAAATCATTCATTATTACAGGTAATGTGCTAAGTAAGTGTAGGACAAAATGGTGTAACTAAACTAAACTAAAAAAAATCATAAAAAAACAAAACCAAAAAACAAAAATTTAAAAACAAAACTTTTCTTCTCTTATAAACTGAAAAGAGAATAAATTTTTTTCAAAATTTTCCATTGAAAAATTCATGCCATTGCATATGACATAATGGCCATATTTTTGATTTTTAGAATTCAATGTATGTGGGTGTGCAACGTGGCATGTCATTAAATAGTTTTGATTTTTACCCTCCTATTGTGATTCATGACATGGGCACATTTTTTGTTTGGTTGCTTGTTTGTTTGTTGTTATTATTGTACATGAAGTAGATGTACAATGTCATTGAATTGTTAGAATATTGAAATTGTGATTTATGACCTGTGTTAACATTATTTTGTTAGTCTTTAGACAAGGTGGCACAAAAGTAGTACCATACGTATTATTTGAATTGAAAAAAATATATAATCGAACATTGTTTTAAAAAACTATTTGAAAATATTGAATTGATGACAAAATTGATGGTGACGTCTGTCAAAATTTGCTGATCTTTGCTCTGTCTGCCCCCTTACCAACAGATTAAAGATCGAAATGAAGATCTCCTTGCTGCTGTATTTACCCATTAAAACAAATTGAGGAATAACGGGAGTGGTAAAGAATGTTTGATGGATTGTCCTTAATGCAACAACTCCTTCAAATATGCTACTTGACTTCAAAACTTAGAGTTCGCAAGAGTAATGAGGCAGTCCCATAAGTCTGAATATAGGAGGACTGAGTAAGTTAATCTTTAGCTTTAATCTCTAACATTATAGCCTTACATTATAATAGCTGGACACTAGAAGACCTAATTAGGTTCGTTTCAGTGATAAAATCTATCTAAGAATGTAGTTAGCCAACCCAGGTAATAGCTGGGCTAAATTATATGCCGCTTCTATGATATTAAAGTCCATGCTAATTGAGTAAAAAGAGAGGAGATAAAAGCACCTGCACTGAATCCAGTTATCGGTTGTGGAAAAATATGGGAAAAACGATAAAGCTTCGGTATTAAGAGAATGGATTTGCTTGCAACATAATCAGAATGAGCATAGAGATAGAAGGGACACAAAAGTGAGAACATGTTCGAATGAATGGAAACGATGTAATTCTACTTGTAATTCCAAATTTTCGGCAATCGAATAATGGTACTACTTGCAGCAATTGTTACAGGATCAGTGTAAAATCGGAAGTAAACCTGAACCCATAAGATTGCCAGCGACAACTTAATAGCCAACAAGAGGAAACTTCTGGGACTATACTGTTCTGAATCTAAATATACGGTAATACTTTGAAGTTTACTCGTTTCACGATCTATAATGGACTTCTAATATAATGTACTGGCTTGCTGTAGACTTGTAGTCGATTTTCTTGAGTGTCTTTAAAAATGGTCAACTCCAAAAAAAATCGCACAGCAGCCCTCAGTGCGAGATACTAATTCTAAATAAAATAAAATAAAACATAAAACGAAAAAAAAAATGCAAATTTTGTTTTTGTTAATAACAATGCAAATACATATTAAATGTTAATTAAAATGATGAACTGGTTTCAAATAAAATCTAAATCAAAATTGAATACACATTTAATCAATGTTATTAAATGATAATGTTTAGCAAAAAAAACCCCATTTCAGTTATTGGAAAAGGGTAATACACAGGCATCGAATACGAATTCTAAAAGTGAAACAAAATTAAAAGTGAATTTGGTTTTTTTTTTGTTAAAATTGTGGAAAAATAAGGTGAACATCTACGAAAAAAAACACACAAATGATTATAAATTTAAACATTGACGACGCTACGTGATTTACAGCTGTGCATGGAGTAATTTGGAGCATGGTCATCACACATGGGAGGTGAATAAACTTGGTCACGACAAGATGTCCGCCATATCTAATAGGCAGTGTGCTTTGTTGGCTTTATCTATATATGGAGACCACGGTTCAGAACCCAGGTTTCCAACAATACAAAATATGGAAAAATATTGCCTTCGTAGACTTCCTCTCAGCAGTTTTCTGAAAAAACTCAGAGGAAATAAATTGCCATGAAGTTCTCAAATTCTGTCGTTCCGGCAATCGACTTTAAACTGTATAGGTCCCGACACCCAGTACAAAAAACATTGACACAATATAAGTGCTGTTAAGAAGCTAAGGCCTAATCCTGGACTGAAAGATGTGTAATAACTTAACTATGTCATGTATGATTATAAATTTAAACATTGACGACGCTACGTGATTTACAGCTGTGCATGGAGTAATTTGGAGCATGGTCATCACACATGGGAGGTGAATAAACTTGGTCACGACAAGATGTCCGCCATATCTAGATAGGCAGTGATGCTTTGTTGGCTTATTATATATGGAGGCCACGGTTCAAACCCTAGGTTTCGCAACAATACAAAATATGGAAAATATTGCTCATTCGGAGACTTCCTCTATCAGCAGTTTTCTGAAAAACTTAGAGGAAATAAAAATTGACCATCGAAGGTTCCTCAATTCTGTCGTTCCGGCAATCGCTTTAAACTGTATAAAGTCCCCGACACCAGTCAAAAAACATTGACCAATATAAGTTGCGTAGAAGGCTACAGGCCCGTAATCTGGAACTGAAAGATGTGTAATAATTAACTATGTCATGTTATGTATGTGCCTGTGTGGAACTTGTTCTTGTGAGATTTCTCCTTAATGAAAAATGTATCTCGAATAAGCCTTAAACCACAGCAGTCTCAAAAGCCATAATGATTATAAATTTAAACATTGACGACGCTACGTGATTTACAGCTGTGCATGGAGTAATTTGGAGCATGGTCATCACACATGGGAGGTGAATAAACTTGGTCACGACAAGATGTCCGCCATATCTAATAGGCAGTGTGCTTTGTTGGCTTTATCTATATATGGAGACCACGGTTCAGAACCCAGGTTTCCAACAATACAAAATATGGAAAAATATTGCCTTCGTAGACTTCCTCTCAGCAGTTTTCTGAAAAAACTCAGAGGAAATAAATTGCCATGAAGTTCTCAAATTCTGTCGTTCCGGCAATCGACTTTAAACTGTATAGGTCCCGACACCCAGTACAAAAAACATTGACACAATATAAGTGCTGTTAAGAAGCTAAGGCCTAATCCTGGACTGAAAGATGTGTAATAACTTAACTATGTCATGTATATGTATGGCTGGCCTGTGTGCGACTTGTTCTTGTGAGATTTTCTTTTAATCGAAAAATGTATGCCGAATAAGCCTTAAACCCAGCAGTCTCAAAGCCATAACCTATGGCTTACGATTACAATTCAGCACGGATTCAGAGCCAGAGTCAGAGAAAAATTGAACATTTTTGGAAAAGCTCACCCAAAGGAATTTCGTGAAAGATATTTGAACGCTTTTATGTTGGCATATACTGGCCATCAAAAGATCGTTCAAACGAATAAAAATTTGGTTTCTTTAAATTTAAAAATAGAAGCACTTACAAAAGACTTCAAACTAAGCGGCGAGATTATGTTGTAATATATAGAATTTTTTCGGGTCCAAATTTATTGTGAATTTTATTTGCCTACCGCCCTATGCAATAGTACCGTAATTAACCAAGTGCTGCTAAGCCGCCACTTTAATTACACTAGGGTAGCTGTAGAATATAATCGAACATGACAGCCAATTTTTTTCGTTTTTAGTCATATTAATAATGAATTGTAAATATTTGTTTAGAAGTAATAAAAACACAAAGATTTTCAAATTCAAGCCAAAAGAAGTTTGGTAATCATGATTTATAATGGTTGCCGCTGGCGTAGATCGTACATCGTATATCGTTCTCAAAAAAAAACAGTGTACCGGTGGCGCAGGGAGTTTTTAGATATGAATTTGAACGTTTTTGCGGAAGGTATTCTGAGGGTAAGATCTTTGTGTATTTATTTCAAATCGGATTCGGTGGAGTAATTTACAGAACAAGCAGATCATTTTTATGAAAAAACACACATAAATTAGGCAAATAAAGACGTTTTGAGGTAGGAGGAAATCGATCAGAAGTGTATCTTTAAGAGAAATGTTGATTTTTTTTTTTATTGGTCTTCTCATTATCTTGTGGAGTTAGTATCCATTACAACCTTCGATCTATTGAAGGCTGTGGTTAGATGTAGCGTGCGAGCAATCATTTTACAGCAATATTATATGGCGTTACTTGCTGTGCTGAAGAGATGAAATATCTTGAGAGTCAAATCACTGCGCAAACCTTTTTAATCAGGGAATTGTGCTGGACTGGCTCTCAGGAGAACCATCAGTTCCCGACGCAGGCATCTATGTTTCCGTTGGTAGTCTGTACTTGTTTTCATGCCTAATCTAAGTTATCTCCCATAAGCTATAGAGTGAGTATTACAAATTTTTTCAGCTGCAGGTCTAAGTCACAACGCAAAATTTTCTTAGTTGCGGTCCACAAAAGAGCAAGTTATTGCGAGCGCAGCAAATTGGCCTCGGATTCTCCTGCACACTTTCATGATGCGGCTATATTTCCAGTAAATTTGGCGTTTTGTCAACATACTTTTTTTGCCAATTAATTTCGTTCTTCGACCTACAGGGTCTTTTAGGTATTCACAATGTGCGCATAAATTCAAGTTCATGGTTTAGTAAACCCGTATGTTGACAAAACGCAAATTTCTGGAAATATAGGGCCGCCATCATGAAAGTGTGCAGGGATCCGGGGGCAATTTCTGCGCCTCGCATAACTTGTCTTTTGGTGGACCGGCAAACTAGAAAATTTTGCGTTGTGGACTTAGACCTTGCAGCTGAAAAATTTAACCAGCTAGGAACTAAGGCAAACATACAACTAAGTGTGTGCGCGGAATGGTGGCTCTAGAGCGTTTGCGCAACTGATCTTAATTTTCTCTTTCAGAAATCATTGCCTGTTACGAGTAAGATAGGTCAAGCAAACAATGTCGGGTTTGGTGCGATACTAATGCCACATGAGATCCAACGTTTCACTTCATATCTAAAAAATCCTGCGGCACCGGTACAATTTCTTTCTTGAGAACGATATACGATGTACGATCTACGCCGCGGCGGCAGACATTATAAATCCATGATTAACACTTCTTTGGGCTCATAAATTTTGAATCTTTGACCTCCAATATGCCACAAAACTTACGTCACATTGAGTTTCAGCATGGAGTTGATTTCACGGACATTGTAATCTTACGTTGGACCACGAGACCGCTGCATTTGCACACGGTTAGACATATGGGGGTCAGATAATTCTTCAGAACCCATTATCTACTTGTTATCCATTTTGCGCCCTATTCCACTTGGAGACTATAATGCGAAAACGGCAGACGACGTAAGATTTCAGACCTAATTAGAAGAGACCAGATTCATGACCATCCAAAATCTGTATTTCTTAAGACTTCCATTTGTGGGTCTTTCCCTTTAAGGGGGCCTTATCACCCTCTCTCAGTATTAGGGGACCGATATTAACTGATTGTAGGCACTAATTTTAACAAACTTCGTATTACAAAGCCATTGACTGATCGCCTTCTTAAAAAAAAGACATACTTCCTTTGAGCTTCTCTGGCTTAAATTGAAAATTTACGTTGACCACACGGTTCTGTCTCACACGGCCCACTGTTCGAGGGTGGGCATTAAACAATTCACTAATGTGATGAATAAGCTTGTAACAAAAGCTTAAGCTACTAAGCTATTGACCATTCTTCATCATGGAATGTGTGTGTAGAAAACAAAATGGAAACGAAAAAAAGAAGTGGGACCGGAAATCAAAGAAATTTCCATTCCTCTCATATCCATCGTATCGTAAGAAGTGCGCTACAACGGAGGGGTAACGGAAAAATCACCACAAATATGAAGAAAATAAAACAAAAAAAAAAAAAAACAAAAAAGGAAGATAAAATTCAATCAAAAGACATTTTCCATCAATGTCAGGTGGGGACAATTAATAACCAATCATTCGAGGAATAACAACAACAAAAAAAAAAATTTTTTTTTCCAACATAATTTTTCATCGAAAACAATTTCCAATTATTCCGTAGCGAAATTGTAAATTTTTTTTCTTTTTTTATTATTTAACGATCATTTTCATTCCATTGAATTTCATTAACAATAACAACCACTTGATGATGATTTCAAATCTTAATAATCATAATTTCTTTACTTTTTTCTTATTAAAAAAAAAAAATTAACCTCTCCCCGAATTTGAAAATAAAGCTTTCCAAGCTTCACGCTCAAATCCGTGGCCTTGAAAATTTTACGTTGTCGGCTCAACGGGGTCGGGGTTCCATCGAGATCGAATCTTCCATCGATACTTGACTAGGACGGCGGGGACTGATAATGTTTCCCTATCAGCTCAGGAGTCAGGCTCGCAAAATGATTCTGACAATAATGATGGGGCACGGTACAGGTAAGCCAGTGGTATAAGGAAAAATTTCAAATCCAACTTCATACGCATTGGATTAAAAGGTGTTTTTATCTCATTTAACGTTGTTGCATTCATTCCCACCACCCACACACCCTTACTACCTGCTCCAGGGCCGTTATTTTTCTGTGTGTTTTTTTTTCGTAGATGTTCACCTTTTTTTCCACAATTTTACAAAAAAAAAACCAATTACTTTTAATTTTGTTTCACTTTTAGAATTCGTATTCCCGAGCCTGTGGTATTACCTTTTCCAACTAACTAAATGGGGGTTTTTTTGCTCAACATTATCATTAATGCACATTTTGTATAAATGTGTATTCAATTTTGATTTAGCATTTTATTTGAAACCAGTTCTCATTTTAATGCTAAATTTATATGTATTTGCATTGTTTTAACAAAAAACAAATTTGCCTTTTTTTTTCGTTTTATGTTTTATTTTATTTATATTTTAGAATTAGTATCTCGCACTGAGGGTGCTTTGCGATTTTTTTTTGGAGGTTGACCTATTTTTTACAGAGGCACTCAGAAATCGACTACCAGTTACAGCAAAGCCATGTACATTATATTGAAGTCCATTATAAAAAGATCGTGGAAACGAGTTAAACTTCAGAGGTTATTACGTATATTTCGATTCAGAACAGTATAGTCCCAGAAGTTTCCTCATTGTTGGCTATTAAGTTGTCGGCTGGCAATTTATGGGCTTCAGGTTTTACTTCCGATTTCACTGATCCTGTAACAATTGCTGCAAGAGTACCATTATTCGATGCCGAAAATTGGAAACAGTTACAAGTAGAATTTACATCGTTTCCATTCATTCGAACAATGTCTTCTCACTTTTGTGTCCCTTCTAATCTCTAATTGCTCATTCTGGATTATTTGCAAGCAGAATCATTCTCTTAATACGAGCTTTATCGTTTTTCCATATTTTTCACAACCGACTAACTGGATTCTGCCACGTGCTTTTATCTCCTCTCTTTTTTCTCAATTAGCATGGACTTTAATATCATAGAGCGGCATATATTTAGGCCCAGCTAATTACCTGGGTTGGATAAACTACATTCTTTAGATAGACATTTTATTCACTGAAACCGACCTAATTAGGTCTTTAGTGTCCAGCTATATATTATATGTAAGCCTATAATGTTAGAGGTTAAAGCTAAAGATTAACATCAGTCCTTTATATTTCAGACTTATGGGCTGCCTCATTACTCTTGCGAACTCTAAGTTTTGACGTCACGTAGCATATTCGAAGGAGTTGTTTGCTTAAGGGACAAATCCATCCACATTCTTTTACCACTCCCGTTATTCCTCAATTTGTTTTTAATTGGCGTAAATCAGCAGCAAGGAGATTCTTCATTCGATCTATTAAATCTGTCTGGTACAGGGGGCAGACAGAGCAAAAGATCAGCAAATTTTGACAGACGTCACCATCAATTTGTATCAATATCAATATTTTCAATAGTTTTTTAAACAATGTTCGATCTTATATTTTTTTCAATTCAAATATACGTCATGGTACCTACTTTTGTGCCACCTTTGTCTAAAGACTAAAAAAATAACTGTTAAACCACAGGTCATTACAATACAATTTCAATATTCTAACCAATTCAAATGACATTGTACATCTACTTCATGTACATAATAACAACAAACAACAAGAACCAAACAAAAATGTGCCAGGTCTATTGAATTCGACAATAGGAGGGTAAAAATCAAAACTATTTAATGACATGCCACGTTGCCACATCCCACATACATTATTCTAAAACCATCAAAAATGATGGCCATTATGTCAATATGCAAATGGCATGGAATTTTTCAATGGAAAATTTTGAAAAAATTTATCCTTTTCGTTTTAAGAGAGAAAAGTTTTGTTTTTAAATTTTTGTTTTTTGTTTTGTTTTTTATTGATTTTTTTTAGTTTATTAGTTACACCAATTTTGTCCTACACTCCTACTTAGCACATTACCTGAAACATGAATGATTTATCGTTTCTATTTTGTTTCGAAATGAGCAAATTTGAATTGAAGATTCTATAACAAATTTCTGTCGTGATTCATGTGACATTACCTTCCGTTTTGTTGTTTTGTTGTTGTTAACATCTATTATTGTTGTAGTTGTTTATTATATTTCCACTCTATACAAATATTACAATTCATTATTAAATAATTAAAAACGAAAACAAAATTGGCTGTCATGTTCATTATATTCTACAACTACCCCGAGTGATATTTGAGTGCGTTCTTACACACTTGGTTAATCATGGTGCTATTGCAAGGGCAGTACAGGAGAAATTACAATAAATTTGGGCAAAAAAAATTCCTTATCATTCACAACATAATCTCCACTTATGTTTAAAGTCCTTTTGTAAGTGCTTTCTATTTTAATTTAAAAAAAAATCGAACGTTTTTTATTGTTTAAAAGGATCTCTGATGCCATTATGTGTTCAAATACTCATTTCATGACTTCTCTGGGATGGGGGCTGATCCACAAATGCCCAAACTTTCTATGGATCTGGCTCATGAGATCGTGCTGAATTTAATCGATAACATACGGTTATGGCTTTTGAGAACTGCTGTGGTTTAAGGCTTATTCGAATACATTTTCATTTAAGGGAAATCTCACAAGAACAAGTTCCACACAGGCACATACATACATACATACGTTAATTATTACATCTTTCAGTTCAGATTACGGGCCTGAGCCTTTCTACGCAACTATATTGGTATGTTTTTTCGCACAATGAGTGTCGGGGCTTTTACAGTTTAGAGGCGATTCCGAACGACAGAATTGAGGAACACTTCGTGGTATTTTTACTTTCCTTCTAAGTTTTTGCCAGAAAAACTGCTGATAGAGGAAGTCTCCGGAATGAAATATCTTTCCATATGTTTTATTGGTTCGCAAGACCTAGGTTTGAACCGTGGCCTCATATATAATAAGCCAACAAAACATACTGCCTACTCTAGAGCTATGGCGAATTCTTCGAAAAAAAATTTTTAAAGCGGCCTGAAATCTGCAAATGTCGGTGACCAGTTTATATCACCTCCATGGGCGGGGGCAACCATGCCTCTATAATTACCAATACTAGGCGTCGTGTCTGGCCAGATGTTTTTATTTTTTTTTTATTCTATTCGTTTTGTGTATTTCGTCCTTATATTTTTTCTCTCTC
>QOCX01004737.1:0-14101 GCA_005959815.1 Sarcophaga bullata | reverse complement strand
AAAAATTAGCCTCAACATGTCTATGCGTTTTGCTATACAAAACTGTTTGTTTTTTTTTCCAGTGAATAATTGTTTTGTTGTTTTTGTTTTTATTTTTGTGGTACCATTTCAATTATGATTGTCTGTATGTATAGTTTTTGATTACAAAAGGTCTTTTTGAAAATTTTCTATGCCAACAATACTGGGGTAAATAAAAAAAAATTTTAAAGTTTTTTTTTGCTTCCAATTCTTAATAGAAGAGAATCAAATAGCGATTGATTGGTTTCGTAAAGCTTTTTATAACAATGGCACACAATTACCCCTCCATACCAGAAAAAAAAGATGTGCGCTACACTTCCATATTTTAAAAATTCATTGCAGAGCACGTATGTCTCAAGGTTTTGAATTTTTTACGACAAGGGTTAGCATTTTCGTTTTCTTCAGTGCTTTAGTTGACTTTAAATATGCCTAAAGGTGATATGACGTCATCCAACCTCGTAATTTGCCTCCATATTACATTAGTTGACTTCAAATATGCCTAAAGGTGATATGACGTCATCTAATCTCGCAATTTGCCTCCTCAGTACTTTAATTAACTTCACATATGCCTAAAGGTGATATGACGTCATCCAACCTCGTAATTTTACTCGTCAGTACTTTATTTGACTTCAAATTTACCTAAAGGTGATATGACGTCATGTAACCTTACTTTATTGGCCATTGCACAACGAGATCAGTCAGGATCTAGTTGCTCTCACCACCTATGTTTGTTGTGTGAATGATTTTCAATCATAAAAACGCTTGGCCTCATATTTCAGTTTCGTTCGAAACCTATTTTGTGGAAGCAGTGGAGGGAAAGCTTTACCTCAATAGCAGTGTAATCCAGAACTTGTCTCTTTTATCCACCCTTTTTTTATTGATGCAGATTCTCCTGGAATATATTTATCATGAGAGTAAGGTATCAAAAATAAGGTCGTGTGTGTAAATATTATTCCTGATTAGTGGGACTTGCAGTCCGAGTTCAAACACCCACACAACAAGTATGATGTGAGAAGCTAGATTGTAAGTAAGCCTGACTAAAAAGCTGTATAACCAATTAAGTCTAAAGACCAAGGCAGTTTCTCTTTAACTTATTGCTACAGTCTAGAATGGTGGGGCCAGTGGATTTGAAAAGTTTTTTCATGGCAGTTATTTATTGTCAAGGTTTTGCTTATAAGACCGTAAAACAGGAGTCGACGGTGTCTAACGTTCGGAGTCGGCATTAAATTGTAGGTTCTGCCATTCATGGACAAAAATAGTACCACATGGGTAGTGTGCGCAACAAGGTTGTGATCCTGACTAAATGGTTACAACGGCCAGTATTTTGTATACGAATTTATAACTTCTTTGAAAATAGTCTAGACTTCATGAGTTCGGTTGTGTAGGAAAATGAGGCAGATTATTGGCAATTGTAGCAAGTTCTAGAATAATAGAGTTGCCATCTGTCATTGCCTAGAAACAACATTCACAGTGAAAATAAGGTGAGTATAAGTATAAAAAGACCCTCATCTAAATTCATTATTTGAAAATATTAGCATAGGGTACCCTGTTAAGCCTGTTAAGTCCACTTCAATAATAATTTTCTGCGTTTGCGATTGCCGTTGCCATCGTTTTATTGCAAATTCCAGTGTTCAAAGACTATTTTTTTTCTTTTGCAAAACAATTGATTTAAATAGAACAAGAGCAGTTATTTGGACCTATGCTAGTCAAGCTTTACTTCCTCCTCCCACACCCCCCCCCTCGGCATTGCAATGGTTATATGTTTAATGAAATAATTTAGTTTTGATTTGCTGCTGTGATTTCATATTCAGTTCTCTATGCAATTTCCCAAACAATAATGGCGATACAGATTCATTAATCAGAACCCGAGGAGAGATACCCATTTGATGCAATTTTGAACAAACGCAATGCACAACCTACTCAGACTGGACTTAGAGCAGGCAGAAATACAGATCGTATTAGACAGACAATAGATTAATGAACGAATGTGTGTGTGTGTGTGTGCATTTAACTATATTTGCTATGACTGAACGGTTCTTAAATGGAATTTAAATCTCAAACCAGAAAATTTTTTTTTTATTTTTTTATTTGCAAAACAATATGAAACGCAAGCAGTTCTCTTTTGTTTTTGGCAGCTGATGCTTTTTGGCTAAACTTTATATGGTTCGGGGTATACAGATGTTATCCGCATAGAGAAAATCTGATTGATTGTCTGTCTGATTATACTAAAGATGTAAATAAAGACATGGGGTTTGCTACACTATTTATGGTAAACAGACGAGACGAGACGAGACGTTTGATGTCAAGTATTCAAGTGTTTGATAAGCATTTTTATTATTTGATTGGAAAAAATTATTGTAATGGCGGAGAAAGATTGTAAAAATTGAATTTTATTTGAATTATTTTTAGAAAAGTACCAAAACCGGTGGTACTTTTTATATGTCAAGTGGAAATAGTGAGCTAAGGCGACTTCTTAAGCCCATGTTAGTTACTTAAGGCACATTAAAGAGATTATATTCCTTTTGCCAATTGCCCTTTATTTTCCTCTCTTCCGCTTATTTAGATAGTTCCTGTCTTTTGCTTTACAATATCAAGAGCTACTGAGAGGACTCAGGCTACAATCACCATAATGGATTCGTTTCAAAATGTTTCATATTCGCAATCAATTCCAACAAGTTCTACAAATGTTTTGCCTTCACAAATATCATCATATCACCGGCTTGTTTCTCTCTTCTTATGTTAGCAGACCAAACATATACATTTTCAAACACAATTTTCGACCAGCACTGCCATACATGCATGAAAGTCACATGTGAGCATGAGTTCGAAGCCAAATATTCGGGTATCGGCTTTGGCCTATCTATATTGCTAATGCTCTATGAGCGACAGTATGCAGTTAAAGCTATAACGCCCCTCTGTCCTTAGCCTCTAATTACGGCTGCACCTGACTTCAATTAAAAACTCCGGCCATCTGATATGTTGCTTTCATTGCCATCTACTCTAGTTTTTTGTTCTTCCTCCTCCTCATCTGATTTTTCTTATAATTTCATGCCTTGTTTTAGTCTCGTTAGTTAAGGCTTTTCAACTTTCCTGGTTCTAGAATAATAGGGTTGCTACCTTTTTTGCTGCAACCTCGCTAAAAATATAACAGAGGTTGTTGTATTAGCTTGAAGGGTACAAAACTTTGGTTTTTTAGACCTAATTTTTCTTAAGAGTTGGCTTCAATTGACTTTCCTAAGAATGTTGTTGGGTATTATTCTCTATGGAGAGTCAGAGCTCTGGGTGCTCCATGGATCCCGAGGTGTTAGAAAAAAGGAATACAATGGTCGTGGTCGTTTTAATCTTTTCTTATATTCCATGACGACTAATAAACATTAAAAATCGGAAAAATATGGCACGATAAGCAACACAATATTAAGCATAGCTACCCTTAAGGGAGACAGAAAGTCTTTATAAAAATGTGGCAGTAGGACAGCATAAATACAAGATACTTCGAAGTTAGAGGAATAGTGCTAGTAATGGTTGAGAACCTCACATTCAGTTTGTTTACAGTTAAAGGTATCACAGTCGAACGCATCAAACCTTTTAACCGTCATATCGTTTTGTCAAACCTTAACGCATGAATGGCTTACAACCAGTCCTGCCGCAATTAGATCTCAGTTGTTAGCGTTGCGGCATCCAATCCAGTCAGTTTAGATTCAGATAAAATGGCCATAAGAGGTTTCTTAAAAATCTGTCGTTCGGAGTCTACATTAAACTCTACGTACCGCTAGTGATGTATAAAAGCTAACCCATGATGGAGAAGCTAGGTTGTAAACCTGGCTAAAGGGTTGTAATAATCAAATAAGTAAGTAAGTAGGTGATATAAGAACAGTGATAGGTTTTCCATAACTTAGTACTGCAGACTGCAAAATTGTGAGGCCAGCACCCAGGACTAAATTCGGCTAAGGCGGCAAAATTCACAATTTTTTTTCACTTCACTTATGAGTAATTTTTTATCACGATAACTTATATGCAAGGATAGCCTTCTTTATAAATTCACTGCTTTAAAGTTGTTCCCCATTTTTCCATTTGTTTATAACTTTTCTTTGAAACACTTTAAAATTCTTTAACCTCATGCCACTGATCTCTTCTCCATCCCATTGCTGTCTGTCTATTCCAACATGTGTGTTGTACCCCATTCTGTTGTTGTTCTTTAGTTGTTCTGGTAACTGAATTATAAAAGATAATATTCTTGTTATCAGGATGGCAATTTGATACGATGCTTTATTCTTTCTTCTTCTTTTTTCTCTGACTTTCCTTCCCCTGCTTCTTTCTATTTAAAAACTATTTAAAGCTGAGCTGGCGGGTGGTTGCATATGCTTTCGGCTGAAAAGTCTGTTATGTTGCAAGGGTGGTAGTTAATGTTACCATGGCTATAAGCTCAGATAAATTACTTACTTTTTATTATTTTCTGTTCATAAAACCTGAAAGTAGTGCTTTGTGATATTTATACAATCCCTTGCGCCCCTGCCCGATATAAATTTTTATTTATTAATGACACGCTGTTGGTGCCTATGAATTTCTATGTGTTCTGGGGGGTTTCCTTTCATGCAGCAGATAGGTTTTCATGCAGTTTGCTGATATCATTTAAAATTATCTCTCTCTTTCGCTCTTTATTAATAAAATCCTCCTGTCAAAACATATTTTATATTTGAAATTCATTAAACACTGCATTGTCATTTTAAAAATCTTTTCTTGTGTGAAAAAAATCATAATCTTTCCGCCTGTCCAAATCTACACATATTTTCCACAAGATTTTATAATCACAGTGCAACATATTTAAACATTTTTTTTATGTAATTCCATACAATTGCACTCATAAGACTCGCTCGCATTCATTGAAAGACTTTCTATTCCAGTCAAAGGAAAACAAAACAAAAAAAAAAAAATAATAATAATAATGAAGCAGCACGGGAAACCCCATAAATTTTATTTGAATTTCAAAAAACCCATTGGTAAAGTAAGAAAAAAGGAAACGACAACAGCAACTAAATGAGGATGTGAGTTGTGTATGTGTCTGTGTCTGTGTCTGTATGTGTGTATTACAATTATTGCTACTGTTGCCATAGTTGCTGATTTTTTCCGATACCACAAGATATTATTGTATTCGTATGTGTGTATTGCTACAGCAACTACGGTTAATATTTTGATTACCACAACAGAAGAAGAGAGAGAAAACTTTACTTTGAAACTTTTCAAATGAAATAATCGAGCTGAAACGAAACTTAATAATACCCTACAAGATTTTATTAATACATCACCGCTACTACAGCCCAGTGTCTGAGAAGAAAGCTTGGCAAATTAATGCTGCTGGCGACCCTAACAAACAGCAAAACGACAGAAGAGGAAAATACTACATGATAGGCAACATTGAGGAACAGAACTGGGAACCTAGCGACTCTTAATGACTTTTAAATAATGATTCTGTTACCGTAGATCGATTCAATATACTGAACTGGCAAATTCGTAAAGAGAGTAATCTCTTTCCAGTTACGAAACTCCACCTAACAGGGGTAAAACTCAAGTCAGTACTATGAACATGGTTGTGAATAAGCTAAGGTATCCGTCAAGGATATTTTTGGTACCAGTCAACTACCTATTAAATCACAACAGAACCTCCAGAAGGTTTTTACTTGGCTTAGAATTTCTCAGCATTACGACTGAAATTTATTGTTCGCTGGTAGTTTTATACCAACAATGATAAGGTTTATGTTGTCTCAGCTAAGATTAAATGCGCGATTAGCACAATTCACTAGACGTAAAGACGAAAGCCAAATCATTGAATATCCTTTACAAGCACCATTCCATGAATAAATTTTCCAAAGATTAGCGGAATAACTAATACTAGTTGCACGATGATGCAATGACCTAGAATAAAAGGACAACCTCTAGATGTACAAAAGAAACGAACGACTTCTTAAAGCTAAACTCTATGGCCACAATGTTATTATTGCAGTGAAGAGTTGCTTTACTACGACGTCCATATTATCTATTGTACTGCCCTGCATCTCCATAGGGCATCCCTAAAATATTTCCACCAAGCCTATTGCCCTCTCAAACCACATAGTGCTGCTCAGTTCCCTGATATGCATCAATTATATGCTCAATTATCGGATATGCATTCTGGTGTTAGCTTTTAAAATGCATTTACGCCCCACAGTTTCTAAAAATTGTGTTTCACTTTTTTAATCCCATCGTCAATGAATCTACACACAGAGTTGGAGGCAACTTCCACTCTGAATAAGTCTGACTCTGACTCTACAGAGCCCTATCAAAAGATTGGTCATCAACCTCAAGTTATTTCTTCATAGTCTGATACGTACATACATACGTACATTATTGGTTCATACAACCTTTCATTCCGGATTACAACCTAGCTTCATACAGCACCTATGTTGTGTGTGTTAGTTTCATACATGAGTGATGGGACCTACAGTTTAAAGTCGTCTTCGAACGAAAGATTTTTGAGAAACCTTTTCATTGCAATTTTTATTCACTCACACAGAGTTTTTGCCCGAAATCTGCTGAGAGGAAATCGCCGAAGAAATGTTTGTTCAAACTTCAGTTTTGTTGGAGCATGTGTGACCTGGGGTTTGAACCGTGGCTTCATGTTTAATAAGCTAACACACTACCTACTACACTACGGCGATTTTAGCTACTTTATATCAGAAATCTGCTGACAGAATAGTTATACGTTTTCATGTTTCACTTTTGTTTTCGATGTTTGGCCTGGAATTTGAACCTTGGCCTCACGCTTAATAAGCCAACAATCTATCTACTAGGCTACGACGACTTTTGACGGTCTGATGCATTACTTAAATCTTATTTTATTGTAATATCCCAGCAAAACTTTTTGATTGCCACAAACTCACTTACTTCGAGAAGAGTCCGTTTCTCTCGTTATCTTTCCTTTCGTTGAGCAAACGTTTTCAAGCGTTTAGAGTGTGGCTACAGAAGGCTTCAGGTCCTATCAATGGTAAGGAAGCTTCTCTCTTCTCAAGTCCATCTGCTCAGGCATTGCTTCTACGATATTAATTAAGCCTTTCTACAGAGAAAATAAGCAAATTATTGTAAAGTTCAAGTTCCAAGCATATCTGAAGCCTCTTGCAGAACTACTTTTCAAACCAAACCTCTTTTCCCATTCACCAAAGCCCTCTACGTAGCTGTATTAATGCTGTAGGGTACTAATAAATCTGATTTTAAATTTGAAATAAAATACGAATAACAGTCATAACACCGTAATAATACCCTGGTAGTTTCATACACAACGTATTCAGTCAGTCAGTTTCAGTTACTTATTGAGTTGTGTGGTGGTTATTTGAGAAAACACTGCCAACAAGAAGTAAATGGTTGGCAGCAGTATTGTGGTAACAACAGCAGCAGCAGCAGCAGCTGTGTTTGTTGCTTGGTAGCAGCCAGCAGCCAGCAGCATAATACACAGCTTCTGGTATTTAATATGCAGAGCAAGTCGATACTTTTTTTGTTGTTTTTGTTTTTTTTATTCTTTTTTATTACAATTTTTATATGGGATTTGTGTTTTTTTTGTCATTATTAACATGTTGTAGTTATTGCTGCTGTTGCTGGTGTTGTTGTTGTTGTTGTTGTTGTTGTTGTTGTTGTTCAAATCAACAACAAATCTGTGTTTTATTTAAACAAAATAAATGTTTATTGTTAAATTTACAATCATTTCAGGTAAGAGAGTATGTATTGAGTATTGAAATCCCAAAAAACCCAAAGCCAATCTCTGTGTTGTTCGCTTTACAATTACATTTGTTGTCTACGGTTTACAAAAATTATTGATTCTCTCCTGTTTTAGACGTCTTTTGTTCATTTCCAAAACAATAGTTTAAATATTACAACAACAACAACAGCAACAATAACAATAACAATAACAATAGCAGTGTAATAAACAAATTTGAAATCTTTTTTTTAAATTTGATTTAAATTTTCTTCTTTCTTTCTTATTCGTGCTCAAAATAGTTTTGACAAATGGCAGCACTGATGAAGTTGATTGATGGAGGGATTTCCCAAATTAAAATAAAAAATTAAGATGAGGATTAATAAACAAAGAAGCCGAGAAAAACGGAGTGTAATTAAAGCTGGTTTTAAAGCAAAACTGGCTTTGATCAGCAGCCATCAATAAGTCAGATCAGGCCACTAGATGCTCTCACCACTAAAGCTCTGTCATTCATTCGATAGTGGCTATGCAATTACATTTCTTGTTGTTGCAGATATTGTGGATACAAATAAAGGAACTAGAATGTCGTATGACATCAGTTTTTGGTTAGTTGGCTTCAGCTACAAGTCCAGGGGACCTGGCCCAAAGCCTGACTTGCAACTAAAAGTGTAAACTTTGTCGCGAGGACTTTGCTTATTTTCTACTGAATCTGGAATAATCCTCTCTCGATACCATTTTAGAATGCAGAACGAATCAGATCCCATCGGCGCTAGAATAGAACGTGTCTGCCTGTGTAAATGCCTCTCTTCAAAATAACATGAAGAATATTCATAGTAGTCGCCGTAGTCTAGTAGGCAGTGTGATGGCTTATTACACTCAAGCTCGCATTTTAACTCCTAAGCTAGACATTTCCAACAAAATGAAATAGAAAAAATAAAAAATATTTCTACGGCAACTTCCTCTCAACTACGGTCGTGACTTCCTCTGGCAAAAATTCTGAAGGTAAAGTTAAATTGCCATCAAAAGTTTCCCAAAAAACTGTCCTTCGAAGTTGACTTTAAAGTGAAAGTACAGCACTCATGTACAAAATTAAGGCACCAACATAAGTGATAAGCTAGGTTGTAATCCTGACTAAAGGCTAGTAATGACCAGTAAACGGTACAAGGCGTTAAGTAAGTAATAGCGGACACTATTACAGGTACTGCCGTTTATGCGCATAATGACCGTCGACATCAGAACCTGGGCATCTCATTAAAACGGCATAAGTAAGCAAATGTCATGCCACCAAGTATTTTCTGGTCAGTATTTTGGTCTCCTGATCCAAGAGATCCATATTTGCATCTCAATCAAGCAAATACGGAGCGTCTTGTTATGGTTGGTTTGCAACGTCAGCCATTGTGTGTCACTTAGGAAACGTATCCTCAAAACGGGTTGCTTAATTGAAAAAAGTGTTCCCAAAAGCCATGTGTAATGTCAGCAAGGTTTCTTTACGTGCATATAAGGCTCCCGCAAAGCCTTGAGGACCTTGTTTCATTTTTCCAGCTTCTGGTTGACGTATATGAAGAGATTTTCAGGGAAAATCCAGCCATCCAACAAGCATTGCAACGTTTTCAAAGTAGCCGTGATCTCTGCTTGATAAACACTGCAGTAAACTAACAGCCTATAAGAAAATTTAGTATCAGAACTCTAAATAAATATACCACAGGCCAACCTGTGACACATCTTGGAGCCATCAGTATATTTTACAAAGGCCCCATAGGAAACCTCTTCCTATTTAGAACAGAAATCCCTTTTTGATCGGAGGCTTTATACAAAAAGTTGTAGGGAAGCATATAATGGGCTCGCATTAGTCTATGCTTTCCCATAAAGGCAGCATGTCCATGGTATATGTCAGAAAAGGTTCTTGCTGAATTCAGTTTTGCGGCCACCAACTTAACCTTTTGCTTTAATAGGACGTCCGAAGGAAGCCAATTGAGTGTGGCAAATGGTGCCTAGGTTGAAGTGGACTAGAGCGCACTGGTAATCAGGTCAGCTAACTGCCTAAATACTCTGTCTATCAGTCGACAGTAACATTGATGTTTGCACACCGTACACCAGATACGCACTGGTTATCAGGTCAGCTAACTTTCTCAATACTCTGTTTATCTGTTAGCAAGAACATTTTGAACATTTTGCGTACGGTACACCAGATATATACCTCTAGGGTAAGGTTGATTCCACAACATCCAGATAGAGCCAGTTGATCTAAGACTCAAGAACTTTCCTATGATCAGTTTGTAGTTGTAAAGCACTATTGTTGCGAGACATTTTGGTCTAGAGTGACTCCTAGATATCTAAGCCTGTTGGATAAGAAAATTAACCCGCAATCGTTCGCTGTTCATACGAAATCCTTTCCTCCAAGATCTCATTCGTATAATTGCATTTGATTTTTGGCTTGTTGGTTGGTTAGATATGAAATATGGAACGTGAATATATAAAGCAGGCTGGACCAAGGGTGATGTTAACAAACATTCTAAGATTATGCGTAAAGATGTCCAGGAAATGCATTACTATTGGTTAATAATATTCAGCATAGGAGAAACTACGTCATAAAATGAAAAACTGCATGCATATTGTAAGCTTTAGTGCCTTTGATCTTAGCTGGACTGCACATGCTGCTAAGCAGACTGCAGATGGCTATTAAATAAACGAATTAGTCTGACTATATGAAGTGAAACTACCAAAAAAAGCTCAATGTACTGTTATGCAACTTATGAACCTTTAAACCTTTTAAAGGTTAATAACTTATCTTGTGTTATTTTTTTCTTGTTGCAAAGATTTCCTTTTCATTTTTTGTTGTTGTTGTAATGTTTTGGTTGGTGGTAGCAATAAACTATTGAATTGCATTCGTCGTTCACATCATAACTTGACAATTTTGCGCCATTTTAGTTGCGGTTGTTTGCGAAATTTTCTTTTTTCTTTCATTTTCTAACTTAAAATGCATGAAAACAGAAAGAAAAGTTTAAAATAACTAATAACAGCAACAAAAGCAACAGCAACGACAGCAACAGCAACAACTATGACAGGCAAATACAAATTACTGGAAAATTGTTATAATAAAACAGAGAGAGAAAAAAAAAACAAAAAAAAAGAAGAAAAAAGAAAATTGAACAAAACGAATGAAAACCATAAAGGATTTGATTTATTAATTTCTATCAATTTTGTTATTGACACACAACAAAACACACACACACACACACAGAAGCGTTATAGTGAATAGAAAACAAAGGCTCGAAGCCATGGCAAGCATAGCAGCTACCATCACCATCACCACCACCATCACCCCACTCAACGAATCATAATCGAAAGCAATAATTTACAACCTAATACCGTCAGCCAGTGTGCTATTATTTTCATTTTCACAACAATGCATTATGATGACAATTATCTGAACAAGAGGCTAAATATGCCATGATAATGCTTGGAAAATTAATTTCTTTAAATTATAATGCAATTACAGCAACAGACAATAACAGACAACAGCAACAACAGACAACAACAACAAATGACATGCAAAATTATTATGTTTGAATTTTGAAAACTGTATTGTTGGCTGTTACCTCCTCATTATGGCAGTGTCGTGAGTCTTTTTAATAGTCACCGTTTGTTAGTCTCTTTGTTAAACCAAGTAACCAGATTGTAATTATTCGAGGAAAAAGTTCGCATTTAAATTTCCCTATTTTTTCGCCAGTAGCCCATCATGGGCTTCCTTATTTAAATTAAGAAACTGTACGGTACTCTCTATGTAGGTAACTGAAGGCATTAGTAAATTATGGTTTAGATTTGTTAAGCTAGGATGATTAAAAGAAGAGTATAAAGAAATCAGCAATGTTCACTTGGATCAAATGACGTGATCTCAATCGTTTTCATGTTTTGAAAGAAACAGTCGTCACTACAGCAGTGTTCAAGCCAATCAATCAATTTTATGGCATGAACCGATGCTGTTTAAACTCGAACAGAAATATCATTGTCAATGAGCTACTCCAGTCACACCACACACAGATTAGATTCCAAGTTATAAGATAAACAGAGGTTGCACAGTTTACATTGCGTTGGAAGTTGTAAAAACAAACTATCATCCAGAGACGCGAAAAGACGCGTGGTGGCCATCTTTAACGTAACAGACAGACAATAGAAAGAAGAAGAAATTGAGAAAAGAAAAATAGAGAGAAAGATTTAAGGAAGATAAGTGTCTTAATTACAAGAAAAGAAAGGATAGGAGGAGTAGAAGTGCAAACTTATCTCACTATACGATTGCCGAGAACTAAAAGACTCCAGGAAAAAAAATTCTAGCAACATGCTAACTCCCCAAACCTATCCTGTGTCCATTGTCGTCAGACTCACTTGACGCACAACTACTCAAACTTGATCGCAATGTCAACTCGACCATGTTTACAAGTTATTGCAGCTCTCATCAAACAACTACTGCCAAGGTTATGGGTCTGCTGAAGTGTAAAGTGAACTGTTATTCACTCTCTTTGCCAATGTCCATCTCTCGCGTGATTTAGGTTATTTGGCTCTCCAATTTCTTGTCAGCTTAACGGAGTTATCAACCACTGACACTGACAAGTTCACTTAGGGTATCAGACCAGCTTCGTTCCCCTTCTGATTGCAAACACATCAGCTTTCAGAGATAGCCGTGATATTCAGGAGACTCTCTCTCTCTTTTTGCTGACTCTGAAAAATTACTGAAGAAGTGGATTATAGCCTAGACGTCCATCACGTTATGTGAAGAACCTAGTCTGTTTTGCAGGAAGACCTAGTCTTCAACGCACATGTAATCACTAATCACATCAAAGGCCACACCAGTATTTTATGCTCATTGAATGACCAGATGTGTCGTGTTATAGCACAGGTAGGCTTATCTACCCCGTGCTTGTTTTTGCAGCATGCGACCAACTTTAGTTTTAAAAAGGATAAGTAGTTGAAGTTGCCGTAGTCTAGCAGGTAGTGTGTTGGCTTATTAGACGAAAGACCAGTGTTCGAATCCATGGCAACTTCCTCTCAGCAGATTTCTGGCAAAAACTCTGAAAGTAAATAAAATTGCCATGAAAAATTTCTCAAAAAAAATTTGTCCTTCGGAAACGTAGATCTGGCCACTTCTGAATAAAATTAACACACACAACATAAGTGGTGTGAGAAGCTAGGCCATAATCCTGACTGAAGGGTTCTAATGGCCAATTTTGTATGTAAGTAGTGTGCTCATATCGCCATTGTCCGTAAAAGGCTGCTTGATTCCGATCTTAGCTAGGCTATCAACTGCTGAGTTATCCTTTACCCCGACAAACATTACAGCACCATACATTCTCCTTAAAGGATGTCTGGCTTCGAATAGTAAATGGGCAACTAGAAGTTACTGCCAAATTAATAGCCATTTATGGTCCCATTTGGCTAGTCGATGACACGGGTTCTGCGGGGAGATAAATAGCAACAATGAGACCTTGCTTGACTCTGTAATTGCGGGAAAGTAAGGACGCCCACTCAACGCTTAGCGTAGGATACTTTTGCAGTGGTAGTGGTGAAGAGGATGCTGGATGCCTGGTCGGACGAGAAGGATGTGGCGTATTACGACCTCCTAAGCCCTGGCGAAACTATAAATACAGACCGCTACCGGTAGCTAATGGTCAACTACAATCATGCCTTGATCGAAGAACGACCAGTATAGGCCAAAAATAGCTGATTTGCTCTCACTCATCGGTGCCTAACGACAAAGAGACATACCTTCTTAGAGGGAATAACAATAGGTCCCAGTGTCTAAGTATGTTGAATTGAGAAGACTGTTACACTCTTACCTAACCTAACCCAATTCTAATACCATGTAAGGCTTCTAGAGCTATTTTTGATAAGATTAAAGATCCTCTTTCATTACATTAGCCAGTTGAGAGCCCTTTAGAGTACAAAAACTGTGCAAATGCCAGGAAAACATTTTTTTTTTTACTTGTCGTGCCTTATTTGTGACATTATAAATTTTATTGTGATTGTTTTTAATTTCCTCCTTAATGGTTACTTTTTCCAAAGTTTTATATTGTAATTCTTCGTTCTTTCTAATAAGCCCCTGAGCAATAATAATAGCAAGCTGGCGAACGATTGTGTACACTTTTCGTATGTCATTTCATAAATACGGCGTATTTAAATAAACATTCTATGCGAGTGTGTGTGTGTGTGTATAATATTCTTCGATAATAAAAGAATCATTTATCATTGCGAACAAACAATGCACAGAGAGAGAGGGAGAGAGAAAGACAAGGAGAGGCAATGAAAAAGACAATGAAAACCGTAACGAAAATGATGGCGCAGTATTATGTACTCGTACTCGTAGCATTG
>QOCX01004736.1:0-14103 GCA_005959815.1 Sarcophaga bullata | reverse complement strand
TAAAATGACAAAAAAAAAAATGATTTAATAACCTAAACACTTATGGTTGAACACACCGGCCGATCGATCTAATGAAAGCAACATAAACGAAAAGAATTTCTTATGGGGGTCGTGAAATCGCCGCCACTTTATTTTTGGAAATATTCTTTATTGCTATTCTTATTGTAAATGGCATTTGGCTATTAACGATCAAAGACGGCCGCTCCCAATTGCTGTTTTATTTTTTCTAAGTATTAGACAAAGAAACGCATGGCATATTTAATAAATAAATCATAAATGATAAATAATGCTATTTTACGAAAATATTAAATTGCAATCAACTTAAGACTGAATTTGTCTTCTTCCTCTTATGTGGTGTTTCATTTCTTTATTGTTTACTTCCAAGTCTCTTTTGTGTTTATATTCTTTTGTTAGTTTCTAGCTCTCCCTCTCTCTCTCTCTCTCTCTCTTTGTGTTTTGCTTTTACGAAGCGGCTGTTGAATTTATGTCAAATGCACTTTTTAAATGACAGGCATCATGTTTCTGACGGTTGTAACGAAAGAGGACTTAGTAAATATTAAAAAATAATTACTGAAATAAAAAAAAAAAATAATTGAAAATGCTTAAACTTAAACTGAAACTTAAATTGTAATAAAAATCTTATATATATATATTGTAAATTATCGAATTCGGAAGCGTAAATAGTTCTGTGTCAAGAGAACAAAGTGCAGTATGCAATACATGGAGTTGCCAAGTTTTTTGTGTACGGGTAGACTAATATTGCACAATGTTCGCGAAATAATAAAATCTGTTTGTGATCTAGGAGATAATTACATCAAGTTCACCTTAAACGTTCACCTTTTAATAGAATACTATTGACAAGACAAATGGCTCAATAAATTCTTATTATTTATTGTTCTTAAAAAGCATTGCTCCTTACAAGACAAGTACATGCATTGTTATACGCATAGACATTATCTAATTATTTATTTATTTCTGAAGAAGTTAATCTAGACAAAAAATCATGACGGTTGGTTTATTGGTTTTGTGAAGAACTGGCAACTCTGCTCTATTTAAGTAAATATAGAAAAAAGTTTTAAAACCTTTTAGTCTTGATTTTGTCTATAAAAATTGGCAGATTCGATCGATCATGTTAAGAATTTTGTAGACGATTCTTTGTCTTCTATCATTTGTGATTATGCTTGTGCTCGAATATTCGTTGAGAGAGGAATTTAATCATTTGCTAATGCTTGTGCGCTCTCTTTTCCGTTGGTATTTTATCGTTATTTGCTTCATATTTTTTTGTCCCTTTTTTGTCTTTTTGTTGCTAGTTTTTTGTGTGGCTGATACTCTTCAGTGTGATCAACTTAATGGGTATAGTAACGTTAACGCATTTCAATATTTATTTTTTTTTTTCTTAGATTAACAACTTTTTCCACTGATACGAATTTTTAGTTGCTATACATAACAGGCTTTATAGAATTAATATTTCGTAAAATATACGACGTTTTTTCGGCTACGACTGCAGATATTTGACAATTTTAAGTATTTCTAAATTATTATACTCATACTAATAGAAGCTAAAAACCGCATTTTTGTTATTGCAAAGAATATTATGAAGAGAAGAAATTTTGTAGAAAAATAATCGTTATAAAATATAGATTTGTGTGCCTCTCCAGTTGGGTTTTTTAAAAACGTTTCTTTTTTCGTATAAAAGAGTGCTCAGTGACGCTAATTTAAAAATATACAAAAATTTTAATTCCAATATTTAAAACAATGCGTTTTTATTTCTAAATTCCGAAAGGATTGACCCATGAATATCTTGCGAAAAATTGAAAAACCTAAGGAAATTGATATGAAAATAGCGTTAAAAATATTATGTTGACAACACTGTTTATACAAAAAAGAAGGAGAAAATGTACAGAGAGAAAAAGATGAAAACAAGATGAAAACTAAATGAAAACAAATTACGAATAGGTGCTTTATGCGTATTTTTGGGGAAAAGTTTGCTTATTAGAGATCAGTTTTATGTATACACTTCTAAGTATCTGTAGCATTTACGTTAATGCATAGAATTAATGTACGTCCATTAAATTTCGTTTTCGTCGTAGTAAAAAAAAATACTTTGGTAACATGCTATCGCAGAAAAGTCTGTTAAGTTGGAAAAAAATGTTTAATCGAGAGTGTATTAAAAATGAAAGCGTCGAATGATTCAACCTACAGTATCGTATAATATCAAGTTTTGAGTTTTTGATGATTATAGTTGTCTGTTTTTTCAAATAAAAATATCAATAAAGTGCAGTGAAGTGTTGAGAAAACTACACCAACATTATTTTAAAAAAAGAGATAAAATAGATGTAATCAATACCAAAAACGGATCAAATAAAGTGCAAAAGGCTTGATACCGCATATGTAAATACTGAAAAGAACGAGCAACACATACAAATACAAACACAAAAGAGAATCGGGAAAACTATAAACAAAAACAAAGTAAATAAATAAAATGATTACAACAAGAAAATATAGTTCCCCGTTTTTCACAAATAATGGCTCCATTCTCTACCATCTGTCCCACTCTGTTTTCTTAACTCACTCACACATTTTCTCTAGAACAAGAAAAGCGGTTTAAAAGAAAATTAAGAAGAACAAATTAATATGAAATGGCTTTATATTCACTCAGTAATGTTTTATAAACGCAAAGTTATTGTTTTAATTTTTTCTACTTTTTTATAATTGTAATTTTTGTTAAATTTTTATTATGCTTTCTCACTGTAAAAAAAACAATAACAAAACGAAATCTAGTGTTGGAAGGCACCTGAAATATAGTGTTGATAAGAGAACAAAATTATTGTAAAGAGAAATAGAGGCATAAAAGAAATTTGAGTGTTGAAACGAAGAACAAATTTTTGAAATTAATTTATTGTCTTTTGCCATTACACAAAAAAAAAAAAATATTTAAAGCAACAAGGGCAAAATACAACTAAAAAAATTTCTTCTATCCCAGTTTTTCATTTCTTTTGTGGGCCGCCGCCTAAACATAAACGGCCAGCCAAAACATCACCGTCATTATTATAAAGATCTTGGCCCCCACGTTTTGCAACATCATATACACTATCATCACCACCGTTCCCAATATAGACGACATCGACGTTGCACACCATCATCCTCATTATTTTAAACGTCCAAGATGACATCTTTAGATATACGTAATAATTCGGCCGTTATGAAACGTGCCGAACAACTAAAACGCTGGGAAGAATCCGATACAAATCAACAACCGCCTGTGCCTCGACCTGAGCGTGGCGGTCGGATTAAATTCTCATCGGGATGTATATTTCTAGCTGCCTGTTTGGCTGGCGACAAAGAAGAAGTTTTAAAAATGCTAGAACAAGGTGCCGACATAAATACAGCTAATGTTGATGGTCTGACAGCCCTTCATCAGGTAAGTTGATTAATTCCCTACTTTACAAATTAAATGATTCTATTTTACTTTTTAATTTATTAGTTAACATAAATATTGTTTTTGTTGAATAAAGGTGAGATATTCTTTTAACACTTTTAGTGTTTTTATTTTGATGAGCCAGAAATTTATGGTTTAGCTGCTTACCGAACGACACATTAATTTTAATAAGTAAATGTGTTATCGGCGTTAACCAATGAGGAGCGGTTCGTTTAAAATTCGGACGTACACAATAAGGAGTAGTTTTTTTTTTCGAATTTCGGCACCTTAAAGTAGTCTTTTAGTTGCAAGTGGGTTTTGTACATATTATGAGTTGATAAAATCCAAAATACATACCACTACATCCGATGTGTATTGAAGTAAATTAATTATTGTAAAAATTTAATTGGGCTAGGAGAATTTAAAGATTTGTATTAAAACTTCTACCACATGTTTCCATCAGCCGTCATTCCCTCTTAACTGCAATTAGTGCGACTGAGCAATTTATTTGAACTTATAGCTTCGCTCTGATCTAAAGATTTTTTTTTAATTTGCCAAATTCTAAAATTGCATTGAGTGACCCTCTCGACTTACACTTTGGACATACTTATTGCGGAAATTATTTATTATCCATAAAACTTTGTATAGATAGTTATGTGTGTATTCGATTGTTGATATTTATTACAATGAATTTAAATTGATAGGGTAGATTCTTTTTTAAATTTTTGTTTTTTTTATTGGTAGTTACAAATTAGACGCGGCTCTTAAATGAAATAAATTATTTATATGATATATGTATAACAAAAGAAAGAAAATCAGAAATCAGAACCACAAATAAAATGTGAACAAAAAACAAACCGAACAATTTGCAAGAAGAATAAAAGCATTTTTGAAAAAAAAAACTTAAGAAAATCATTTTTAAAAATAGAATGCGGGAACCGAGAAAAATCTGTTTTTTTCCTGTATTACGATTGAAAAAATAAAGAAAACAAAATTTTAATACCATTACGAAAAATAAACTTGAAGAAAACAGAAAATTGTAAATCGTCAGTTTGCATTAGAAATGCATTTGGTTGGAAATTTATATTCATTTCAGGTTTTCTCCTCTTTGAAAGCTTTTGCCTCGTTATTTCGATTGTATAACAAATAGGTAACAATAGTTTATTAAATTTATAGTGAAATAATAATTGCTGAAAAATTCTCTAGATTCCTAAATGTTTCATTTCAAGATTATACATGTTTTGTACTGTACGTTTTTTTTTATCAAAAAAATGAACATGAACTTATATCTGAAAGTAATTTCACAACTTTTTTTTAAATAATTCCTTAGATGTTTTTTCCGCCCTTTTTTGAAATACTTATATGTTCATTAGCTTTGGTGTATAGTGTTCTTATTAGAAAAATTTTCATTGTTCTTAAAAATTTTAAACAAACAGATATAGAAAATAATTTTTATATTGTTTTATTTCTTAATAGTCGTTAATGTTTATGTACTATTTGGTTTGCCATTAAAAATTGCAGTAATTGCGAATGTCTTACGTCAGAGTTAAAAATTTTTCTTTAGAAAAAAGTGTGTATTTATAAATTATTATTTTTGAGTATGGCGAGACGCATTATTTATACGAAACTATTAATTGCAATGAAAAATAAAATAAAATAAACCGAGAAATAAACAAATAATAATGTTTGTACTAATTTTGAGGATGTTCGATAAAATATGCGAATGAAATAGATAATCGCATTTAGCGCCGTGCTGTCAACTAAGCACATGAAAACAAACTTTAAAAACATACATACACTATAGTCATTAAATACATATTTATGTGTGTAGATATGTATGTATATTGCAAAATAAACTAAAATTTGAACAAAAATGAATTTTGATTTCATCATATACATATGGTATGTAAGGTAATAGAATGCAAAATATTTATGGGTTCCCTGTTTATATTATTTTAGTAAATATTCTTTCATCCCAGTTCAGTGTATATTTTTCTAGGCAAGATCTGTAAATATGTAGCAATCATTTGCATACTAATATTGCTTAAACTAGGTTTGGATTCCTTGCCAAGCAGGAAAATTTCCTTTATTAACAATATTCTTACAGTGCAATTGATCACAAGAATAGTTTTTTGGTTTCTAGCCCCATATGTTTGCGTCCTGGCTTTTTAACATTGATCAATTACAGTAAGAGATTGCGAATTGTACTTGTAGTAGGCAGACGCTCATTTCACTTCGGGAACATAAAGTCGAAACCACGTAGAATTAAACACCCAAGGGGAGTTTTTTACCAAACTTCTTTATTTCATACTTTCTAAATTTTCTGGCACTACCCGAAAGTGTTCGAATCATCTCCTAAGCTGATGATTGCTGAATGTTAACGACTGTTTATAATATTGAAAACCTATCTATCTAACTATCTCTCAACGAGGAAACTACAAATGTCCTAATCAAAATCAACTGTATCTTGTTCCCAATATATGCCAACGAATTAGAAGTAGAATTGAATGTGACAACCGTAGGGTCTAAAATGCCAACAGTTAAGCATTCGATAACCTTTTTGGATCTTTAACGTATGTCACTCAGTCTGCGACAAGATTCGAAATGGAATAAGGAACCAAGTCCTTCTATTTTGATGTTGTTGAATCTAAAGAACTTACATAGATTCCTATAAAACAATATTAGAATAATGAACTGATTTTCAATACGAATTAAATGTGAATTATTGTAAACCTTTTAGCAATACAAAACAATTTGTAGTATTGCACAATGATTAAATGGTTATAAATACATATGTATTTATAAGTATTTACATAAAATATTGTTTGATATTTTATATTTTTTGTATTTTTTTTCTTCTTTTAAATGTAGTTTTTATATTGTACTACGTACGAGTGGAGAGATTTCAAGTTTCATAATTTATAGAAAAAAAATATTTTTTTTTCTCATTTTATGAGGTTGGGTAATTCAAAATGAATGAATACTCTTATTTCTTCTCACATATTACAAAAGCAAAGAGATCAACAATATTAATAACACAATTTTTACAACTTGTTAAAAGACAGCAAAAAAAAAAAACAACCATAATGACAAATGCCATTTAAAATATTGTATTGTAATTAAAAAATAAGGGTCTATAATTTTCTTTATACTATTCATATTGATCGAAAATGAAAACCTCAAAATGACAGCAACATGGCGTGTCAAAATAAATTTATATAATTATAGACAGTTTTGTTTTGATGTTTTAACTAAACTGATCCGAATAAATAAATAAAATAAATAAGAGATAAAAAATAATTCTAAAAAAAAAAATAATATACCGTGCAGAGTTTTGATGCTGTGTTTCATGATATTGAGATATTGTAGAAGCAAAAAAACGCACGTGGTTCTATTAAAAAACAAATAGATGAATAAATAAATAAAAACCATAAATTTTTGATTATTTAAATACCAAATTAAAATACACGAGGGCGGTCCTAAAATTAACCAAACTGATCTTCTGTGAAGTCATAAGCGCGTTGTGTGTTATATTTTTCCTATATCTCATTGAACTTGAAAACTTATTTGCAATTATATGATTCAGTACGTCCTTTGAAAGAGACCTCAGTCCAAACCATAATAAGCCGTCTAGATTCTACTACGACTATAAAAATATGTTTGATAGCGATTGTTCATCATCCACACAGAATCCGATTTTATGTAACCAGATTTCTATATAAGCAAATGCTTTATTTTTGTATTATTTAAAGTGGAATAAGTTTTTGTGTTATTGTCACCACATATGTTAATTACAATTTCGTAAATACTCTTCTCATAAGGCCAACATGAGAATTAAATATTTTCTGTACGAAACTATCAATAAAAATATTGAATTATTCGATTATTATTATCTTGTTTGATAACTTTTTGAAATTTTTCGATTTATAAGCTATTGGTAAAACAATTTCTGATAGTGTAGTAGTGTACTTAATATGGCGCTAAATGCACATTTTTTTAACCACATTTCTTTTTGCCCACGTTAAATTTTCACTGTACCATTAGTGAGTATTCTAATCCCCAATGTATATAAGTATGTAATGTATATACATACCATTATATAGACGTCTTCAAAAGTTTTATGGTTTAAGATTTGTCGTCATCAATGAAAATTTTTGTTGTAGTGTTTTCTTTTTTGCAAATGTTTTTAAAATTGTTCTTTTGTGTTTTGTTGCGCAGCAATAGGGAAACTTGTTGAAAATATTTAGAGAATTTCATATTGTGAAATATATGTTTAAAACTAAAAATAAAAATGATATTAGAACATAACATATGTATGCATGCATATTCAGACAGTTGGCCAGCATCTGTCATTTACCAGGCTATTGTTTATCATTCTATTAAATATTATAGTTAAAAAAGGGTTAAGCAATTAATTAGACTCAGTTTTATAACCGCAATAATACATTAAATAATTATGTTCTTATACAGTATTAAAAAAACTTTCTGTGTATATTATGTGCATAATAATCTAGTAATGATATAAGGGTCCATATGACATACATACATATGTAAATGTAGTTAAAATACTGGACATAATTTGGAGTGATATTTTTTATTTTTCTGGCAACAGATGGATTCTAGTATGAATCAAGCTAATTGGGTGCCCTGTTTAGAAGTAAAGCGTAGTCCAGTTGGAGAGTGTTGGGACTCATGGCAGTCATAATACCCATTCTTAAAAGTTCATCATTCATTCATTGGTTCGCCTTACCGCCATGGGTATACATATATTCGATTTTAGCGTTAATTTCCTTCCTACGTATTACACGCCAATGTAAATAAATAATAATTCAACGGTAAAATCATTTCTTTCTAATGACGTTTCATCAACGTTATAGATAACCATAATGATGTTCCAATATCCCTCGGTTTTAACTCATAAGATACCGAATTTCCTTACTATTGGATGAATCGTTCTCCTTGTTCACATTTTTAAGTTGCTGTTCAAGTGGGTTGTTTAAAATTGAATTCAATTGCTTCGAAAGTTTTGCAAACAAAAAGATTTTAATGACTAACTGAAGAAGTTCGAGGTTTACTGTCATTCTCGCATAAACTAAACCAGGCGTAAAAGATACAAATACGTCAAATGTGAATGCTCACATCGAGTGAGTTATTGAGACAAACCATATACAATCGATTGTTTAATTGATTTTTATTATATTCACTTTGATATTTTTTGTTATTTCCTAAACTGTATAATAACATTATTAGTGTTAACCATTTTGTTTTAATTTTAATTGGCTTAGGGATACCTTCCTAACCTGAATTTCTTACTCATTAAAATGCATGGAAAATGTAACACGATGCTGCTATATATTCTAACTCTTTCTATAATTTGAATTTGCATTTTACCGATATTCTCTATGCCTTCACACTTCATTCGTATAAATAGTGTTCTTCATTGCCGGTTCTATCAGTTAGCGCAAGGTTATGAAATTGGCGTTTCTTAAAATATTTCTTTGCAAGAAATCTCTTGGAAAATGCTTATAGAATATAGAATAGACACAAAATTTCAATGTCAACATCTAAAGTGTCTTATACAGGGTGCGAAAAGGAAAAAAAATAAACAAAATCAAACCATAGTCATCAATAAAAGAACGTATACAGAATATAAACGAAAAACAGAACAAATTTGCGTGGTTATTTTTGATTTTCGTTTTTAATAAGACCGTTGCCTCCATTCGTTACACATGAAAATTTCCAACCAGAAAATTTTCGTTAATGAAAGAAAAAAAGTGTGAAAAATGCAAAATGATTTGTGCGTTTCCCTCAATGGCAAAACAAATACAATGTATGTAGGCATGTACATACATATGTATGTAAATCTTTTCAATGCTACATATCTTTAACCTTAACCTCAAATAGCATACAGACTATTAAGAATTGGTCTATATTAGATCTAATTTTAAATATTAGTATGTGCTATACTGTATAGTTTAACAATTACTTTTATGAATTACTTTTACTTCTTTTGCTTACATATTTGACGAAATACCAGCTATAAGCGACATTAAGTTTAAAATTAGAAAACTTAGAAAAAAAAATCAAATAAAATTTTTTTGTATTTTCATTTACTGACGTGTTTTCTAACCTTGGCCCGGTTCACTGCCATTGTCGTTATGTTTAAATTTTTGTTGTTACTATGCTGCTGTATTTTTTACGCTTCTTAATTTGTGTTATTTTCTAAACTACAAATCATTTTATTTTATTTTTTTTTGTTAAATAAATAATTGATATTCGTTTTTTGTAGTCCTCTTATTGGATAATAAATTAAAGATATCTATCGATTATTTTCCTTTTATTCCATTGTTTATTTTTAAAATTCTGTTTAAATGCAATATTACAATAATTCAGACTGAAATTTTATTTAAGTCAGTATAAAAAAGCCCTCCGGTCTATAATCTATCAAAATAAAAAAAAAAAAACAATCACTTCAAAACTATACTTTATAAACTCTAAGATTTGCATTGATAAATTTTTAATATAATTTTTTAAGACGCAGTTTATTATCAGTAGTATGAGACAAATTCGACTCTATACAAGCCCGTCACTACAATTTATTTCTATTACATTAGGCTCATTAGGCTAAACGCTTTGTTTAACGCTTTTTTTTTATTCCTTTTAAAAAACAAGCGTTGAAGTTAAGGTGATTTCCGATTACAAATCTTATAAGGTTTAGAAACAAGTAAAACTCCATTTATTTATGGATTTTTAGCATTCTGGTGCGAAAATCACTTCTTTTTCGTTTTCTCCTAAAATCACGCGTTAATTTTCTATTACAGACCGTCAAATTAACAAACTTAATTATACAATTTGTTCAAATCTTGACAGCTGTCAACTGACAGCGACAATAACATCTACGTATTTAGCTCCTTAGAAATATCATGAACTCGTCCTGTCCCACACAGATTTAGACTCAAACGATTAAATAATAGAAATTTGCTCATTTGGAAGACACAAAAAGTTCGACCAAAAATGAAAACGTTTAAGTGAAAGTAGAAAACAAACTTGTATAGAGGTAATATAATAAGACTCTAATGAATAGTAGAAGTTCAGAAAAAGTATTGTGTACATAATATACATACATACATACATACATATGAAGGCGTAAATAATGCCAATTTAATAACCAATGTCTTGTATATAGGAAATCAATAACAATTTTCTACATTTTAGTTCTTTCGCAATGTTGCAACAATGCGTTTCGTTTCAGTGCGAACAGTTCTTTTAAGACACATAATTGTCGTTGAGGTCATCTATGAGGCTTCTATTATGCATATACAATATGCATGCATATTGCTATACTATTTGTAATTTGTGAAAAACTTAGAAAATTCGATTCAATTTATAACAATTATTTAAGTTAAGTTTTTTTTTTTCCATGTTACGAAAGCTAGGTAAATGTTTATCAGATGTGGGATTTCTTAAACTAACCTGAAGCGATGTGGAATTTAATTTTCTTGATACCAACATTCAGATACCACAAATGTATCACTTACGAGAAGAAGAAAATTTTCCAAACGAAAATGGTTTGTTCAATTGAAGAAAATAATTAGCTTCGTCGCCTATATCTTTGGTCCCAAGTAACGCCCATTTGAAAGAAATCTGTTCCTTAATACAATGGATGTTTGATTAAATTTTTTCAATTTTCATAATAATTTGCGAATTAGCGAGAAGCTCTTTCATTCAAGAACGTGTGGATATTTAAAGAATGGAATGGATATTGCATTCCCCAATATTGTATATTTGGGTGATTTCCATTTTCTATATATCTTGTGTTAAATTCTTTAACATTGTCTCTGTTGAAATTTTTTGTTTTTGTCTTTGTTTGTAAAATTCGAATTTATCTTTACCCAAATTGAATACGTTGCCATTAGGGCATAACACAATGTGCAATAATACAATGGCTTACTCTACCTTTTAATAATTAAATTATTAAACATCTTTGATGGACGGATATAGCATTTCTTCTTATTCTTATTCTCATTTTGGTACCATAATTTGATTTTAAGTTGACTAGGAAATGTAAGAAATGCTTACGCTATTTACAATAATAAATACAAAAACAAAACAAACAAATAAATAATCTATTCAAGTATTCTTGCTTATACGACAACGGGAACAACGGGGACCTTAAACAGTTATGCATGTATAATCGGATAATCGCAGTTAAAATATTATTCGCGTGCATCTCCACAAAGTTCTCTTAAAACAAAGGGAATGTGGGGGTGGCGTTGTATTATGGTGAATGAATAAAAGTACCATAAAAATGTTCTAAATTTCAATTAAAAAAAAAATAATAAAAATGAAAACTCATATTCTACAATTATATTTTATCTTTGCCTAAGCACTTCCAATTGGATTATGTAAAGTAGGTATTAAATCATATAAAGAAAACAAATTATAGTGAATGAAAATATGAATTAATCGTAAATACTATTTACAACCGACATTACATAAATAATACAGTCATGAGTAAAGTTTTTGAAAATGGATTGTAAAAAAGTAATATTATTATTGAATAATATGTGTATATTGTTGCCTGGTGGGATAGTGGGTACACGTACATATGGTCTTATTATGAGGATATTATAAATAATAAATAATAAATATTTTAAATTTTGCATTCAAAATAGAGGATTTTTTTTTTTTTGTATTTTTCGAATTTTTTTTCATTTCTTTCGAATCCTTACTTTACAGGTCTGGAATTTTTCTAATAAATTTAACTGATATTATTTGTATTTGTATTGTATTTCATTAAAATCTCGAAACAATACTTTGAAGATTTCATTGCAAACTTAACACTTCATTTCATTTTCACAGTTTCTTTGTTTATTTTTTCAACTTTTTCTTTTTATTAATATTTTTAATTTTTTAATTTAAAAAGGTGAATAATATTATTCAATAATAATTGATAAATCACAATATACATAGGTGAGTGATAATATGTTTACTTTCTTTGAAAAAAAAAAAAAGAAATTATAATAATGATCCACGCTTTTATTCAATTATTAGTCGCCATGCTCTCTACATTCATAATCTCTCCCCAGTTTAAGTCTATGCATTTCGTAATTACTGATTTTTTTTTTAACTTCTGAGACCGTTTTCTACTTTGTTGTTGACTGTAATTGATTTAATCGTGCCGCTTTATTTAAGGCATACCGCTGTTCTTGTTGTGGTGACCATTTAATTGATTACTTATCTGCTTTTTTTACAAAGCTGTTCTGACTGCCTCAGAATGCAATCACAGCTACCCTCACCAGATATACATACATATGTATGTATATACACATTGTTACAATATATACAATATATATTTTGATAACCGACTGGCTGAAGAGGGAGTTGAGGCGTAGGGTACACATCAGTTAATGAGTAAATTAAATGCTGGACGCCAAAAAAAGTTTTTATTTTCTATTGTTGTTTATTGAAACGATTCAAAATAAAAAATAAAAATAAAAACAAAAACAAAAACAAAAACAAAAAAAATAAAACTTAAATGTTTAATGAAGAAAAGGTGAATAACATTTTAAATTTGATTACAAATATGCAACAGTGCAACACTACCAATTTAGCATTGCTTAATTTTATTTTATTTTGTTGTTATTATTGCTACCGTTGTATCTATTATTATGCTATAAACGATTTGAAGGAAACATTTTAGTTTTGTTTGTTGTTAATTTTCCTTTTTACTTTCCTTCTTATATTCCTAATATCATTCTCTTTCTCTGTCTTATGTTATCTTTACTTCGTTTTGGTTGTTGTATTTAAACAAAAAAATTCAATACATTTTTAACACTTTCGATTTTTTGTTTATCTTTATTTTCGAATTTTGATTCGAAATTATTTTGTGAACGTGCTTTTTGTTTCTGTGTAAATGTAATTAAAGAAAATGATTTTAAATGAATTCTAAATTGTATGTTCACGAGTAGTTCTATGTATGCGTATAATATACATTATTTTATAAGATTCATTGACTTTTTCTTTTGCGATTATTTTAAAAATTTAAATCTGAACGTAATTTCGAATTATATAGCGTAGTATAATCTACGATTATATATTTAGTTATGTGCTTATATAATAATGAACACCAGAACTTTCAAAATACTTGCATCTAATTATCTATAACTCATTGCCTGCTTTGAAGGGATTCAAATTAAATCACAAACGGAATGGTGTTAAAAAAAAACATTTATAAACTTACTTATTGATCTAAATAGTTCGAATTAAAAATATTTCGTTTAAAATACGATTAAAATTATAAGTAAAATTAGCAATGAAAACATCGTTAAATATTAAATGAGACGAAACATTAATTGAGGTAAGGTCGTTCTGTGGAATGGTAAGAAGTTTGGGTGCTTAGTGAAAGTGAAGGCAAAGAGAAGCGATAACTTTACTTAAGGCAGACTGCTTTGAAACAATCCAAACTTTTGGTAGGCAACAATAATAGAAGGTGATGTGAGTTTTGCTGTAGACTAGACTTCAAGTTCAATATGCTGATTTGTTATTTCATAAAAAGAATTTGTTTTTGTTTTTGTTTTTTTTTCTAAACTCTATTAGATAGATAAACTCTATCTAAACTTAGATAGATACCTTGATATAGTTTATTAACCCTTAGGAACGAAACAAGCTACTACTTTGACCAA
>QOCX01004735.1:0-14104 GCA_005959815.1 Sarcophaga bullata | reverse complement strand
GCACAACCACAACAACAACAATAAATATGAAAAACAGAAACCCAATATGAATATCAACCATCAACCATACCACAACAGAAAACAATCAAAATGACAGGAAAAAAAACTCAACAAAAAACTATGACACCCCCCTTCGTAACTATTGTATGGCACCGAATAGAGAATCAAAAATAAAGAAAAAATTCTCTTCTGCTATTTATTTATAAATATTGAAATAGTTATCTAGTACGAGGGTTGTACAGAAAGTGAGAATAAAAGAAATGCTTGTCAAAGTTGTTTACAGAAGAGTCATGGTTCACAGGCTTCAAATTGATTTTTCTGTAAGGGAAATAATGATCTTAATTGCTCATTACAATCCTTTAGTCTGGATCACAATCTAGCTTCTCACTCAACACTGAAGTTGTGTGTAAAATTTGTATCGATAAGTAACCGATAAGGACCTGCAATTTAAAGTCGTCTTCGAACGACAGATTTTTTTTAGAAACTTTTCATGGCAATTTTATTTTACGCCCAGAAATTTTGTTAGAACACTGCTGAGAGGAAGTCGCCTATGGAATAATTTTTCATATTTTGTTATGTTCAGGATGTCTAAGTCAAGGGTTGAACCACCGGCTCTCGTCTACTAAGCCAACACTAGGGTAAACTACTACTAGACTACAGCAACTTCATCATCATCAACCACTTTCTTGTATTATCCCGTATAGTCGAGTAATGAAAGATTTTTCTGCAGCAAGTTTGACGATGTATTGGTTGATCAATTGCCTTAAGTTCATCAAAATCTCTAAAATATTTTAGCTTGAATAAGGAGGTTGATGATGCGCAATCAAACAAACAAACAAACTCGTATTAACAATAGCGGAAATATTTTGGAGGTTTTACCTTGATTTTGCTAGGCATGGCACTACCACAGAGCTCACCAAGGAATTCTTGACTTTGGTAATTATTTTGAGGACTTGGTTGCCTATAATTGACAATGCAATCATCGGTTGCATTTTAACAGCAAATGGTAGTCTTCTCGAATGCATGCAAAACAACGCCGAAAATCTGGCTAAAAGTAGATGGAGGGCGCACGGAGGGCATAAACTCCAAAGAAGCACGCTTAGTATGGTACGCGGAGGGTCATGACGCATGCAAGGCGTAAGCTTATAATACACAATGCGGTCATCGTTTCCAAGTCAATTGCAAATGGGTTGCTTCGAACACGGGCAGAACAATGCAGAAAGTCTGGCCAAAAGTAGATAGAGGGCGTTTGGTGGGTCTGCTTAAACTTTAAAGAAGCAGACTTAGTATGGTTGTTAGGGAAAAATGCTGGGCCAATGCATTACGGCCACGCATGCAAGGCGTATTGATCTAGGGCATCTTGCAAATGATTTCTGTAGAAGCTGCAGAAAGATAAGAAAGAGGATGAAACTGCTCTTCACCTACTATGTCACAGGTGAACGGGCATTTTAGTGCTTACTACATAGATATGAACTAAAGCAACTGTTGAGCATTGATGGCAGTCTGGTGTCGCTTCATCCGAGTGGTTGCAGAGCTGGGGGATAATGGAAAAACTGTGATTTCACAATGTGGCACTATGTGGCCTAACGGTGGCCATAGGCACTCGTGAAATTTTGAATATAAGTGAGTCAAAATATTGAAATTTAACTACTGTGAGTCATTCGTACTCACTGAAACATTGATTTATAAGCACAGGTTGCAAGGAGTATGCGTACAACGTTGACATCAAACTCATACCATTCGAAATATGTTTGATTCATAAGCCGACTCATTTAGATTCATAACTTTAGAAAAATACTTCAAGTACTTATAAATGATTTGAGTGACTCGAACCATTCATTAAAATTTACGGTCTTATGTAGTTATTGTTGCATTTACAACAAAAGAAAAAAGACGTTTAAGCAAAAAACACAGATCAGCAAGCAGAGCAAACACGCAATGTTCTAGTCTTCGCATGCGATCCAAACTTATTTGGAAATTCTTGTTTATGTTGAGTCATGAATTGTCGAAATCAACAACAATTTTCATACGTGTTGTACAGGTATGAATATTATGAGTACTTCGAGCTTTGAATATGAGTAGAGGTTCCATGATATCAAAAATGAGTATGAAGGCGTATAAGTATCAGAAATTATGAGTATGATGCGATTCTACTCATCTTTTCGGATACTCATTGCTGATTTCTAGCCTTTACCTACCTACCTACTCTGGGTTTAGACCCTTTAACATGACTCAGACTCGTGTAAACGTCGGGTTCGAGCTAGTTCGAGCTAGAAACTGTTTTTACACGAAATTCAAGCCTAATAAACTGAACGTATTTTTCTATACAAAGCTCTTGCCTTACAAGCTACATAAAGAGCTGTTCTATGGAAAAACTCTCACATACTTCTCTTACAACCCTCGTAATGTCATGTTCGCATATATACATACATATTTTATGTTGTATTTTCGGCGTGTATTTAAAAAATGAAGATATATTTGGCAAAAAAAAGAAAACAAACAAATACGATACTCTCCCCCCAAGAGCGGTTGTAGAAAAAATAGATTCGTTTCAAACCAGCTCCCCAGATAATTCGCCCCAAAAATACACCAACAACAACAGAAGAAAAATAAAAAAGAAAAGCTTACGAATGTTTGTGGCAAACTACCCAACAGGCCACCACCAATCCCATACATGCATGCATACGCTCTTGAAAACATATGTGAGTTGAAGCAGGAATATTCTCTATGTTACTTTTTATTTATTTTTTTGGATTTTTTTTTTATAGGAAGAAAGAAAAAGAGGAATTAAATAGAATAAAAATGTAAAAATATAAATAAAAAAAAAATAAAATAAAATATCAAACGCCTAAAGACACAAATAGATTTTCATCTGTAGCTGACTGCTGAGTTGAGTTGAGTTGAGTTGCATGCATATGTACTTTCATATGTGCTTGTATGTTGTGGTAATGTGAATATATTTTACATTTTTATATTCCATATGACACTTATCACACCAACAATGACAACAACAGCAACATCAGCTTCAAAGTATTCACTTTTATTTGAATACAAAAGCCCACAGGGTGAATACGATTTTAATCGAATTAAGCTTTTGAAGTTTTTCAAAAAAAAAAGAAAAAAAAAAAAATTCTAAAAGCGGTTTAAAAAGATTTAACATGGCTGGTGAAACCGCGAAAGAAGTACGCAAAAAAAAATATTTTTTTTTTTTTATCACAAAAGTAAACATGAAAATCAGGCATTACCCCCTTTAGCCTATCTATCCTATCCTATCCTATCTATCATCCCTTGTAATAATTTACAAAAACCCAACGTCCTTACTATGCGGTGATAACCCTGTGCCTTATAACAATACACATACACATAATGGTTTTGTCTCCATATCGCACCCCCCTCCCCCCCTTTTGTTTTTATGTGACAGCATGTTTGTTCCTGTATTTAGTGAATGTTTTTTGGATAGAAAACATCACAAAACAACAGCTTCAGCTTCACCAAACCAGTACTCCAATTCAAGATGCAAAAAAAAGAGAGCAAAGCAAAAAACGAAACGTTGGAAAAACAACACTAGAATGCAGATTCATATTCAGATTTGTCATGGTTGTTGCTGTTGTGTATTTATCAAGCCACTGGCATCATATTAAAATTCACTTCTAACATTCGATTTTTTTTTCTTCTTTTTTTTCCCATTTTTTTTGTTCAAATTTTTATTTTCAATTCAGCATTTTTGTAACGTTTAGAGAATCTCGTTGCTTGCTTTTTAACAAACTTGTTGTTAAATTGATATCTTTTGACAGTTAAAATGAAATGTTTGTCAAGTTTTACATCCTCTTTCTAAAAAAAAAATATTTTCGTTCGAAGTCCATTTTATGCTCTTAATTGAACGCTTTAGTTTGTCAAATTTTTGCTCTTCATCGAAAATTTTTTTTCTATAAAACTTACCCAACGTATGCTTTACACAGTATGGCTTGTATGGGCAATCAGAACGAGAAAGAGAGAAAATTGCACTTTAAAGTTTAGAGAGTTTCCGAAGAGAAATCAATTCGGGCTAGCGAAAGGACTAGAACACCTTTAGATTTGGTATCAGGCTTGTTTTTAAGCGTCATTATAAACCTTTAGTCAGGATTACAACCTAGCTTCTCACTTCACTCATGTTGTGTGTGTGTTAATTTGCATACATGAGTAGCGGGACCTACTGTTTAAAATTGAAAGAGAAACTTTTCATTGGCAATTTTATTCATTCTCAATGTTTTTGCCAGGAATTCGATGAAAGGAAGTCGTCATCGAAATATGTTTTCCTATTTCGTTTTCTTTGAGATGTCTAGGCTAGGGTTTGAACCACAGTCTCATATCTAATAAGTCATCTATCTCACTCGCCTACTACGGCGTATTCAGTGCACAGATGTTGTTACTTGCCGTTTATTCAGAAAACTCTGGCGAGAGCGAGTGAGATAGAGGTCTCTTCTTTTTATTATTATTTGTCATAATGACTTGCCTTAGTACTGCGACCATACGATCTACATATTTAACCATTACCATTATGTGGTAACCCTATAAAATGTCTCCTCAAAGCCTATTGCTTTGACAAATTTCAAGATGCTGCTCAAAGTTAACAATTATAATTCCCTGTCTAACACTTGATATGTACTCAGCTCTGTCAATAATGTGATCCGATGATGGTAACCCTATAATATCTCTTCCAAGCCTATTGTCTTGACAAATTTCAGGGTGTTGCTTGCTGAAAACAATATGAAAACATAATGACAACTCCCCGCCTAACACTTGATATGTACTCGGGTGTTTCAATAATGTGATCCGATGATGGTAACCCTATAATGTCTCTTCCAAGCCTATTGCTTTGGCAAATTTCAGGGTGCTGCTCACTGTCAACAATAATGGCAACTCCTCGCCTAACACTTGATATGTACTCGGGTGTTTCAATAATGTGATCCAATGATTTATACTCATTGTTACAAAATCTACATTTATAGTGTCTAGAGTATTCTGCCAAAAGTTAGTTTACCAACCTCGGGTCATTACAAGATAGTCTGAGGCATGACTTAGATCTCCTGTTATTACGATTTCCCAAGAAAATTTTTGATTGAGAAGAATCTTTGGCTCTATTTTTCTTCCCCTCTGTTGACCGTCCCTTTTCTAAACATTCCCTTTCATGCCACAGATGTGTTCTGGTTCAATTAATGGCGTGTAAGCTTCCCTACACTGAAGCTTGTCTGTTTGCTCATTGTCGGGAATTACCATATGATCTGCAACCCAGCAGATGGTAACCTTATTCTTCTTATAACTTCATAAGACCCGAGTACTTGAAGGGCGGCCTGACCTGTCGGATAGTATTGTTATGACCTGTCTCTTGTACCTCCTACCCAAGTTGAATTGAGCACATCTTTCGATAGCAAAGTGTTTCGCTTAGAAAATACCAGCGAGTTTCCGCTAGGAAAACTACATTTTGGGACTGAAATCTCCTGCTAAAAGATCTGTTCTTGGCTCATCTGTATACCATAAAATAGTTCCTCTTTTAAAAGAATATGCAGTTTCTAGAATACTCCAGTAATTTTTGTTACTAAGCGTCGTTACATAGGACTTCCCAAAGTCATAGAGTCTACTGGTTTTGTCCAGGGGAAAGTTAAGTTAAGGAAGCTGCCTGCAATCCAGTTTTTAGGCCACGTCATCTCATAATGAATTTCATGTTAGACTTATTAGACTATCAATTCTAAACAAGGTCTCCAAAGTTTCAATCCTTACTAACGTATGCAGCAGGTTTAAAGATAACAGAGCTTCCAATGGCGCTGTACAGATTCCCCATTGCTCCTGTTAAGCCAACACATGATAGTCTCTGTATTGTCCAATAATTGGTCCATACAACCCTCAGTCAAGATTAGGATATAGCTTCTCACACCACTTATGTTGCGTGCGTTGTTGCGTTAAAGTCTACTCCGAACGACAGATTTTTGAGAAACTTCATGGCAAATTTTATTTACTCGCAGAGTTATTGCTGGAAATCTGACCTGTGGTTTGAACCGAGGCCTCACGTCTAATAAGCCCACACACTACCTACTGGACTACGGCGACCATTAACGACTTGGCGACCCTTAACGAGTTGGTGCCCGTGTCATCAGTCAACTAGACAAGTCACCCTGGACCTGTAAACAGTTTTAGTGAGGATTACAGAATACTTTCTCATATCATTCTGCTTGTTGTTGTGTAAATCGAAGGCATCATGAATGGCAGACCTACAGTTTAACGTTCTTTACAAAGCTCTTCAATAGCAAAGCAGTTTAACTGATAAACTGAAAATTTCTTTTCTAATCCTTATGACTTGGAAAATTGCACGCACATTTATTATCTCAAAAGCCTAAAGGAAAGTGCTCTTTGCAACGTTATTATGATTGGTTTTCTAATTAAAATTTCCTTCCATTGTTTACCAGCAAAGCAGAAAAAAAAGGTCAAATTTAAGCAAACACTCTCTCTCTCTCTCTCTCTCTCTCTCTCTCTCTCTGCTGACAATAGAGAAGAGAAGTCAATGTTTGAATTACAATGTTGACTACGTACGTATGTAATTAATCATCATCATTTTGATAATTTTCCTCCAAACACTAATTGGCAATAATTTTCAAATTAATGGCTGAATAATAACGGAAGATTCAAAAGAAAATTAATGGAAAAAAAATGGAAATGAAAAATGAAATATTAATGAACATGATATTAACGGGACTCACGTTTAGATTCATTATTTCATGAATTTTAATAAAAATTTTTGTATTTACTTCGTGGAACTATCCTAGTAAATAATTTTTTTTCTACTACTGTTCCACTCCTTTTTTAATAAAGCATGGAAGAGTCAAAGGCAAAAGCCAGAAGTCAAAGCCATAGCCACAGCCATAGCCATAGCCATAGCCAATATGAAAGCAAGAGAGAGAGAAAAAGCGTTACGATAATACTCATTATGCGAGAAGCGCATAAAAGTTTTATAATAGAAGATCAATATTAATTTCCGTTAACAAAAGAGCTAANCCATAGCCATAGCCATAGCCATAGCCATAGCCATAGCCATAGCTGATGTGAAAGCAAGAAAGAGAGAAAAAACGTTACGATAATACTTATTATGCGAGAAGCGCATAAAAGTTTTATAATAGAAGATCAATATTAATTTCCGTTAACAAAAGAGCTAAAAATTAAAACCAATTTCCATTCAAATTGTACAAAACCAACAACAACAGAACAGAGAGTAGGAAAAGAAAAACAGAATAAAGTATGAAAACTAAAAATTTCAATTTGAAATTGGTTTTATTGGATACAATGACTATGGCAATGGCGAAAATTAAAATTAACACTGGAAATATTGAACACGAACACATGCTTTGTGTTTGTGTGCAGCTGTGCAAAAAAGAATATGAAAGTTATATTTGATTAAATGGAGTTTGTAAAGCAGTTGTCAACTAATTAGAAACATTTTGTAGAGGATATGTCCTTTAGGTATAATGTTATCGATGACTATGGCATGCTCTTTAGATATATGAGGACACTACTATCGTTATAGAAAACTATAGTTTGGCACCTGGGTTATATCCAATTGTGTTAACATTTCCGTTCAGTCACGTTTGCCAACTCATTCATCATAAGTCTGTTTAACGCTCAAACCAGAGATCTTCAATGAGTCGTTTTTTCGCAACTCATAAGCGCTCATGAAATTTTGAGTATAAATGAGTCAATAATATTGAAATTCAACTATGTACACTGCTGAGTCATTCATATTCACTACAAAGTTAACTTATAAGTACAGGTTGCAATGAGTATGCGTAAAACGTTGACTTCAAACATTGATACGAGCGACAGTCTTATTTATTGTTGCATTTGCAACAAAGGAAAAAAGGACGCATAAGCAGAAAAGACAGAACAGTAAGCAGAGCAAACACACAACCTTCTAGTGTTCGTATGCGATTCATACCTATTTTGTGATTCGCGTATATGTTCAGTCATGAAGAGTAGAAATCAACAACGTCATACGTGTTGTTGAGTATGAATACGATGACTACTGCAATCTTTGAATATGAGTAGAGAGAGGTTCCATGATATTAAACATGCAACCTTCTAGTGATTATTTTAGTGTTCGTAAGCGATTCATACTTATCTCATGCTTTTTGTATATGTTGACTCATATCAGCAACATTATACGTCAATATTAGCAACATCATACATGTTGTTAAGTATAAGTATGATGAGTACTTCAAACTTTGAATATGAGTTGTATGAGTATGAGTATGATATTATAATAAGTACGAATGCGTGTAGGTATCAAAAATTATGATTATGATGCGATTCTATTCATCTTTTTGAATACACATTCCTAGTCTCTAATTTAAACAACATTTTGAGTTCATAGAGATTGACATTCACTTTATGGTCAACATAATCCGCTTATTTGGCAAGCAATTGATATAGAGGGCTCATATAAAAAATGTCTCAGGAAAGATCTGACATGCAATAATTCTATGCAGAAGACTTTCAGGAAGATCCTGGGCAAGCAATGCAAGAATTTTGCACAGGATGTATACATTATGATTGTAAGTACGGCCAATTGTCAAGACAGAAAGAAGAAATCATAGTCTTCATAGTCTAGTAGGTTGTGTGTCAGCTTATTAGAAGTGTGGCCATGGTTCAAACCCCAACTAAACGAAATGCGAAGAAATATTTCTTCGACAACTTCCTCTCAGCAGGTTTCTGGCAAAAACTCTGAGAGTAAATAAAAAATGCCATGGAAATTTCTCAAAAACTCTGTCGCACGGAGTCGACTTTAAACGGAAGGTCCTGACACTTATGAATACAAATTAATACACACATTATAAGTGGTGTGAGAAGGTAGATCGTAATCTTGACTAAAGGGTTGTAATGACCGATTATTGGACAATACAGAGACTATTGTGTGTTGGCTTAAAAGGAGCAAAGGGAATATGTTCTACAGCGGCATTGGAAGTCATGTTATCTTTAAACTGTAACTTTGGAGACCTTGGTTAGGTTGATAGGTGACAGTCTAACATGAAATTCATTATGGCATTTCGTTACAGAGCTTCCTTCTTAACTGTACCCTGGACAAAACCAGTATAATCTCTGTTTTTGGAAAGCACTTCGTAACGACACTTTTGTAAAAAAAAAATTGACGCACGCAACATAAATGGTGTGCAAAGCTAGCTAGTTAGCCTGATTATGTATGTATGTTGTTGATGGGCTAACTGAGATGGGCACAAAGCTGTCAAAGTCAAATATTTTTAAGGAAAATTTTCTTCTCCTTTGATTATGCAGCCAACTGTCAGTAGATCTGGCTGCTCTAATGATCGCAAACCATCATCTGCTTTAAACAGAATTCGTATCTGCTTTAAATGGAATTCGTAGACTATTACTGTGTCATTTGTGCTTGTGTGAGGATATTGCATTTTCCTTATCAAAACTTTTGGACAGCCTCCAACGATATACTTCATTGGAGACTGGAAGTATCAGGGCTTCCTCTATCATGGATTTCGACAGACTCCACGACTTCATGAGTATATGGCTTTAGAGGATCTTGCGATTGACTTGGTCAAACAAACCGTACCCGTATAAAAGCTTTTGCACAAGCTGCAACGACATACTTTTATATCACGAGACTGTCGTGCACTTCGTCTATCACAGTCCCTTACATGGGTTACTAGGAGTTTGCGAATTGACTGGTCAAACAATCTTGAAACAAATTTAATGTGAAAAATGCCATCAAATGCCAATGCATGTTTATTGAAATTAGAATCAAGAAAATGTCCTTTAACGAGCAGAAATGCTCGAACATAGAGCAAATGAGGTTAAGGAGGGCTTACGCAATGTGAAATAAAATTGATTTGTTTCCCCGTGGCCCCTTTGTACAACTAGGGACTGGGATTGCAATAAAAACGAAAACCTCTTCCTTCTCGTATCATATTATTGCGTATCATTTACTATACTTAAGATCTCGTACACAAGTGTATGTATGGACATATCTTTTATCACTATTTTTATTACAAAAACTAAAGTGTTACTCAATTTACAATATCAAGATAAAGAGATGAGAAAACATTTGAAAGAAATAATCCTTAAGGCTTTCGCCTAATTAGCAAAGCTTGTAGAAATTTTCAAATGACAGTCATTCTATCAGTTAGTCGGTTGTTTTTCTTGCTCTAATTAAGACCGATTTTCTTTTTAATTTTACTTTACCACACTTTTCCTTAAGCAAAATTAATACGAAATGCTACGCATGTAGTAAAACTACTATCTTCCTACCATACCTACTCATCGTATGCATGCATATGCTACCGACTGTTGATAAGGGGATAATGGAAACCATTTTGTTCTTCTATTTCTTTCTTTGTCCTTACAGTATGCTTTGAACTTTGGTTTCTAGCATAGAATATCATATGATATGTGTGTGCATGTGTATCAAGTGTCCTGTGTGTGTATAAAGTCGATACAATTTTCTTTGACTCTTTAACTAATACAACAACAGCAACAACGACAACATATAGTTGGTGCTTTAATATGTTTGAAGGCATATATGTGTGTGTGTGTGCAGGGGTGTTTTTGTATTTAGATTTGTTTAATTGCATGTATGTGTTGGAGAACATGTCTGGTGTTGTGTTTTTGGCGTCAGAAAACCGCTTTTTTTTAAATGCATAAACCGACTTCATTATGTTACTCTCATGGTGTTTTTTGTGTATTTTGTTGCCGTTTCTGTTAAGCTCTCTTTTAATTAAGATGCTTGTTGGTTGGCGAACCTACAAAAACAATTTACAAACAAACAAGCAAACAACAACAAAATAAAAACGGTAAAAATAGATGTTGTTTTTATAAAACTTGTTAAAGGAGAGCAAAAAAAAAACCACAAAACAAAAACATACTCAGATTCTAAACCTACATATGCACACATGCATACATACATACATATGTATGTATATACATGCATATGTATGTGTCTACACTAAACACCAAGAACAACCCTTTAAGTATGTTGAAAGTCATAGAAACTTTTTCATAAGAATAAACAACAGGAGAGAGAGAGAGAGAGAGAGAGAGAGAGAGAGAGAGAGGAGAGAGAGGAGAGAGAGAGAGAGTAAGAGAGTAAGAGAGACCTGTTAAATAGAGTGGGAGTTTTATGAAGAAGAAACACAGCCGTAGAAAAAAATAGAAGAGTAAACGAGCCTTGATAAACGTTGTTGTTGTTTTTTTCATATGAGTATTCTATACAAATTACAACAACTAAAACCATTTATAAGAAGATGCCAAAACAAACAAGGCCATGTTTATTTTCTTTCCTCTATTTTTATACTTTTTTTTGTTTGCTTTGTAGTTGTGTTTCTTTTTTATTATTATTTTTATGTTTATTAAAAACAATTCTAATTTTATTTTTTTTTTTCGTTGTTTTACCGTCATTCTCATTTATTCCTACACAGTAAGGAACAGCAATTCTCCTTAAATGTGTTTGTGTTAGTCATTGTTGTTCATGTTGTTTTTAATTTTTCTTGTTGTCCCTTATGCTCTCTCTCTCTCCTTGGTGTTTTCTTCACATACACTTCTAATGTTACGGTTGTTGTTGGCTTTTGATGCCTTTCTCTGGGATTTTTTTGTGTTGAGAGGAAAAAATGTTGCCTGTAATGACTTGTGGGCACTTGATTGTCCAAAAACTCATGAAATCACATACACATTGGCTGTTGCTGTGAGACTAAAGTAAACACATGCACCACCCCCCTCCCCCTCCCTATAGTGCGTGATAAAATTAAATTAACTTCGTGTATTAAATATTATCAGTGGTATCCTGTACCTTCTCGTCGTTAAAGCTTTTAAAGACGTATTTTACTAATGTATTCACAGTCATTCGGCGTATCTGCCTATGGACCAGTGTTCCGCTACAAATGCTATGAGATTCTTATGCATTCTTGTCCAGCTTATATCCACTAAGAGTCATATTTTTCTGATCTCGTTGTATGTGTGTTAAATTTATCAGATTTCTGAAAGTATAGGTTTTATTCATGCCAACTGGAATTAGAAAAGCTCTACCAATAAATTCTAGGTTCCCATTTCTTTCATCTCTGGTGGCGATGTTTAGTGGCATGCTCTTCTTCTTGGTCATTATAGAATCTGCAGTAGAAGATGTAAATTACTGTTACTCTCTGGACATGTATGTCTAGGACAAATACTTCGTATAACTTTGAAGTGATTCAGGAGCCTGGATTCCACAAAAGTTAATTAAGTTACCCAACCATTTTCGCCTTTAAGTATGAGTGAACTCTGTGCGAGATTATGGCTTTGCTTCTCAACCAGTGGAATGCCAATCTCAATTTTGTAATTGTAATTGTAACAGCTTTAGCCACCATCTCACCAGCTTCTGGAAAGACACACACAGAATTCATAATTTCATTCCTTTCTGTGCTGTATTAGTGAAGAGCTTGACGAAGTGCTTGGAAGTAACACTTGAGTTGTTCAATTTGACAGTGCAATATCAACGTTGCAGGGTGAATGCATCAAAACTTCTTAGACAAATACAGTAAGTCCATGGCGTATCAACAAAGATGTCTGTGACTTGTTATTCTCATGTTAACAAGTAGGCTAATGCAAGTCATTTCTTCCTAAATGCAAGGTTATATGGCTCCATTAGTAGTTTCTAATGAAAAAGGTCCTTTTCACATCGCTGAATTTAACTTTGTTTCTCGTCTATTCAGGCTTTGTATTTATTTCAGGTTAATGTTCTCCTATTTGATCCAATTTCTCTCATCAATCATAATGTTACGCTGCAAAATTGATTTGATTTTTTTAATCATATTTTCGTTTTCATGTCTGACGTGGGGTTTGAATCGTGGAATAACGGCGACTTTTGATATTTCACCAGCCGTAATTCCTTCAGACCTATTACAGAAATTAGCTGTGGCGTCACAACACGCCGCTATGCCTCCTCCAATGAGCTAACCTACCTACCTATCTATTACAGATTTTTAATTTAGATGCCACGAAAATATCGATTCTTTTCGAGAAGCTAATACTTTTTAACTGTTTGTGTTTGACTGACAGTTTAGGTACGTAACTTGTCCCACATAGTTGCCGTAGTCTAATAGGTAGAATGTTGGCTTATTAGACCTGAGGCCACAGTTCAAACTCCAGGTCAGACGTTTACGACAAAACGAAATATAAAAAAAATATTTCTTCGGCAACTTCCTCTCAGCAGATTTCTGGCAAAAACTCTGAGAGCAAATAGAAAATTGCCATGAAAAGTTTCAAAAAAAAAAATCTATCGTTCGTAGTTGTCTTTAAACTTTAGGGGCTCCACCACTCATGGATAAAATTAACACACTCAACATAAGTGATGTGAGAAACTTGGTTAAAATCCTGGCTAAACGAATGTGTGTTAATCTAATTTTTCCAAGAGTGGCTAGACTTTGTCTTCAACCAGTAACTTCAGTAATATTTCAGTATAGTTCCGCTAGTTCTTTTATTTTATTTTTTAATAAATTTTTTTTTTATTTAAAAATGAAAGAAAAACTGTATTCCTTACACTTTTCTTTTATAACTGAACTAAAAAAATTTAATTTTTTATATCCTTACTTTTATCTGGCACTGTGTATATTTCATAACTTATGTTGTTATTTTGGTTACATAAAATTGGCACCTAAAGTATGCTTAGTTAGCTTACAAATTTTATTAGCATTAATAACTCTCACCCCCTGCTTTACTCTATCTTACATAATAACTCCTACACACAATGTGTTGGTGTACTGAGTGTGTATGTAAATAAAAAAAACAAAAAAAACAAATTATTAACGGCAAGGCATTCATGTTTAGTTAAGGATTAACATTTCTCGTATTGTTTTTCATACCCATTGTAACGGTTTTATTTTAAGCTTTATATTGCGAATAATTTTTTTTCTCCCGTTTTTGGCTCGTTATTATCCCCTATGCAAACAGCAAACAAAAAAAGAAGATTATTTTATGAGCGGAAACAGGGGAGGGAGAGCATAATATTCTGTGTTTAATTTATATCAGGATAACAATTTCAATTCTTTTTTCTTGTTTTTTTTCTTATTTTTTTTTTTTTTTTTTTTTT
>QOCX01004734.1:0-14111 GCA_005959815.1 Sarcophaga bullata | reverse complement strand
GTTAACAGGCTAGCAAACTTTTAATTAAAAAATATGAAATAGTGGATGGCACCTGGAGGGAGTGCATTTATCTTCTGTGAAGAGAGTTGACATTTTCGTTTGATCAAACCGCCGATATAAATTAGCGTACTTTTTATTTAAAGAGTCTAACAGTCGAGTTATATTCTTTATGTATGTTATTCTTATCAAATGAACATTAAGTTAAAATTTTCAGAATTTTTGGTTGATCCTGGATTTGTTTATCGGAAATTGGTATCAATTCACGTTAATCTACACAGAATGCTGGCTATTTTTTGCCGCAAAGAGAAATAATAATATTGCAAAAAAAACAACAAATTATTAGCCGACTTCTGGTCGTCGTCATAAACGTGAAATAGACAATCAAGCCTCCATCAAAATTCTGAAAATCTTTTTAACTGAAAGATTCATTCATAAGATAAGCATATAAAGAATTATAACACAACTGTTTTACTATTTTACAATAGTAACTTACTGTATTTTTTGTCCGATGTTGATCAACGAAATGTCAATCTCTTCAAAAGATAATGCACTTTCAGAATGTCATCGTTTATCTAATATTTTTTAAATTTAATTTTACAATTACGAATAGCTAAACTTGAAAAAAAGGGGTAAAAAAATCATATTTACAAGTTTACCCCATCAAAAGCTCAGTAACATAATCTAAATCTCTGAAACATAATGTTTATGTATATCCACTTTTAAAGGCTAAATCGCTTGTCTTTCGCCAAAAAAAGTTTTGGTTTTAAAAATTGGTTCAAGGCAATATGATTTCGTTAATCACTAATTTTTGGTGAAAGATAAAAACAAAACAGTACATTTGCAAAATAATAACAACATTTGAAGGGTTCGGAGAAATATAAGAAGAGTGTTTATTGAGTCCACATAATGCTAACGTTACGTTGGGTGTATTTTCACTGTCGCACCGTGTAATTAATTGGTCTTTGTCAAATTTTAGTCTAAAATTTACAATATTATCAATATACATAACATATAAAAATTACTTAAATTAAACAGAAATCGCTCCTCAGTGAGGCAATTTAATAGGAAAAAGTACTGTTTTCTGCAGCTAATTTGTACCATATTAAAATTCTTAATTTCCATCTCCCTGTGTTATGATAACGAATATCCGAATATCCATTGCAAAGAATGGTTCATGTTACTCACCAAAAGATACTAATTTAATTTTATGTGAAAAATTGTTATCGGCTTTAATTATTGGGAACTAAAAATTGCAAACAAGTACATGCAAAACATGTTTGAACATGAATGGAAGATGGAAAACCATATTGAATATGTACTGTTATCTATATAGTGTTCATATTATGGAAGATGTGCAGCTTTACACACATTTCTGTAAGAAAAATATTAAGTCTATTTATACTCAATTAACGCGATTTGGAGAAATGGAGAGTTGGGCTTCGGCAAACGGCCTATGCATCAATCTTCAAAGATCCAAATGCTTTCGAAAACCACAATAGATCGTTTGCCACACTGATTGATTATTGAGTGAAAAAAATGCCTTTGTGCAAAGTCTGCAGAACCTAGGCTGGGTTTTGTCTTAGACAGAATGTCGGGAATTATAGACTCCTTCCAACGCCATTCGTATGCAACTTGCTAAAATCGTATTTTAATTCTGTGCTTTTGTATGAGTGGTGAATCTGTGCAACTGTGGAAAATATGGACAAGCCGGAAAACTTAGAATATAACAATATAGCAAGATATGTCTTTCACAAAGATTCATTCAGACCTTATTTTCTCCATAAGCGGTCCAAGTATGTAATGTGAAATTTGACAATTATATGAACATTAAATGCCTCATTCTATTCCATAATATTATTTACACGAAACGAGCCAAAATATTTATTGATACGACTTAGGAGTGCCTGATCATACGGGGAAATGAAGATTAATCAACAACGATAACGGTGAAAACGGACTCTTGTGCCCCAGGCGTATTTTCATATAAACGCACCACCACAAGTCTTTGGAATTCCCTACAAAGTATATTCAAAAGTTATATACAGTAAATAATATATAAAAAATATAATAAATAATATGATTACAATATACATACAGCAAACAATTTGTTAAGCATATTAGAAAAATCTTTATAATATACTCACAAACTTTTATAAATTGCCTGAAAGGCAGGCATGAGTCCAAAAACAAACAAATTAAATATTAGAACTATAGAGAATATATCAAAACGTTGAATAACATTTCTTTGGAGAATATATACAATCTATTAGGTTAGATGGGAATGGATTTACTAGACATATGCGCCAAATTGACTGCAATTAAAGTCATAAATTTAATAGCCTTTCCCTAATATTCACAAAAATCTTAAAAAATACTGGCTTAATACTACATGACATATGGTAATTAGTCAATTACAACTGAGACAAGAATGACAACGGTAGCTTTCTCACATCACTCTTAAGTTGGGACTCCGAACGACGAATAGCTTGAGAAACTTATGCATGGCAAATCACTTTCTATCAGGAGTTTTTCCAGAAAATCTCTGTTTCTGAGAGAAAGTCGTCGAAGGAAATCTTTTTTCAATATTTCGGATCTGAGCTATGAATCAGTTGCCTTACGTCCTATTAAACACAGTTGCCTTACGTTAATAAACACATGGCGACATGGAGTTTAAATACTGGACTGCTCTCAGTATATACGAAATAAAGTAGAATTGGGAAACCAAAGGCTTTAATAAGGAGACAAACTTTAAGATGAAACACACTGAAAAGGATTCAAGGGTTCAGCTTATGAAAGTATACCGTTATTTAAAGAAAAAAAATACCATTAAATTATTTCAGAAAAACAAAAATGAAGACAAGAAAAAAGCTAAGAGTAATAAATAAAGAAGTTCAACAAGCAAATATAAAATCCGAAAAAATTATGGACATAAAACATGGAAATTTTCATCACATTTTTCAAAATACAGTGAAGTCTCTTGCTGTGGAAACGCAACGAAACAAATCTGCGTTATAGAATAGATATTGACAACAACAAAACAGCTAATTAACTTAGGCACGAAATGACACGAAACCCAAATCTATTCCTTAACCACCGTAAGTCTATTCCTTAACCACCGTAAATCTAATTCCTTAACCACCGTAAATGACTTCAACAATTCTCCGAACACCATGGTATTGAAACTATATTACACGAGTATTTAAGAATACAAAGAATACAATTAAATTTTTTCGAGAAACGAAAAAACTTTAAAATTAAAATAACTGAAGTCGCCGTTGTCTAGTAGCGTAGCGTGAGGACACTGTTCAATTCCCAGATCAGACAGACCATCGACAAGAACCACAAATTTGAAACAATCACTATTTTTCGTCAAATGCCTCTCCCAGAATCCTGAGCAGTAACAGACTTGCAGCGTAAATGGAATACTCCAGACAACATATTGCGCAAATCTTCGTTAGGAGTCGATTTAAACTGGTAAGTGACATGCCATTAGGTATGTCTTAATTGCGGGTGGAGGTTGAACTATAAGAAAACTACAACAGTTGGTAAGATGACTGGCCCAGACTGGTGTAATCTCACAGTGATATTTCCCAGCTTGAGAACCACACCCGTTATATAATAACAAATAACTCCAGTATCGGATATATAGTCATGGCCACCAGCAGTCACTTAATCTCAATCCGATAGAGAACGATTGGGAGTTCCAACTTCTTTAAATGAATTATGGGGCATATCGTTCGAGTTTGTGGTGAGATAGCACCCAGTGTTTCAAAACGCTAGTTAAAAGCATGGCACGAGAAAGTGAAACTGATCAATGATATTTACAATATTAATTTAGGCAGTTTTAGACATTTTATATGTCATTATCCTACATTGTAGTTATCTAAAGCGACAATAATTTTAAATATCAAACAATGAACCAAATTTTGTATTTCCTCTTCTTTGCTGTTTCCAATATTTTATTTTTAATCTATCTTCAAGACAATAATAAGCCTAAATACATTCTTGCGTGTTTAAAAACTTACGCTGTAAACACAATAAACGCAACACAGCATACCCTTCAATCTCTCAAAACTAGAATTCATGGGTATTTAAGGAAGTAATTATTTAAAGACTGTTCGACAACCTTGATCTTATGCTAATTTCTGTTTTTATTTGCACAAATAAGAGAATTAGTGCTCACAGTGCGATAATTTGGTGATGGTAACTGAGATTGTTAATGCAGTCAGTACAATAACATGCATAAAATAGAGCTCCTAAAACACGATGTATGGAATATAAAGTGAAAATATGTTTTAGTGGCAAGCTATTAACGAATTATTGATCTGTATTTTTATTTATTTTCTTATGCATTGCTGCAGCTTTTTTATTATAATAAATACGCATGCAGCTTACCTTAGGCTGCAATTGCGTAATCTTGTGCTTGCTAAGTCGAAGGGGAGTATTTTAACGGGCAGATATTTTGTTTTTCACTATTACGAATTCCCAATAAGATAGAAATGGGCGTTGAGTTAAAGGGAAGATCATACCATCATAATAAAATAATAAACATAACAAATAAGAAAGGACGTCGTTGCCACTGCGTTTTTAGGGAACGTTTTTAAAGTGGCAAAATTTATCGATATTGCACTGGCATTGACGCATTTTTTAAAAAGTTAACTTTGTTTTATCTGTTGTAATAACAAATATAAGTTAATTTTAGAGTTCCCTTTAGCTAAAAGTACCTTTAACTAAACCCAACTTTAACTGCAAGTTGTAACAATGGCCTTAAGTTAGTCAAAAATTGTATACTGATTTTTATAAATGAGTGCATGTCTACTTGTATCTTTAAATAAATATTAGTCATACTGATATTTGTTCATATCAATTATAAGCGATAATGACATTCATTCAAACATTAGTTGTCTTTACAACGATTTACTTAACAATACAGTGTGTCTTATTATCCACAAATAGTGTCACATTCATGTTAACGTAGATTCTGACCGCCTAGATTGAGTTTTTTGATTAATCTACTGTAGGAAATTTTTTCATTAAACTGCTGAGAGGATTTCATCGAAATAAATATTTATTTGATGTTTCAACACAAAACTCTCGGTTGGTGATTCAATTCACTATCCACTTGCTGACGCTAATCACATAATATTTATTACGTTTAATAAATTCTATGATAGTGCCTCTTAATTATTAACTGCAAAAAGTCATTAATTTTTTCATCACTTTTGACATTCAATTCATAATTCAAAGATTATTGATAAAAACTTTTTCTTTGTCTTGTGACGTCAGTTTAACTTTGTCTACGTATTGATAAAAACTTTTTCTTTGTCTTGGCTGACGGTCAGTTTAAAACTTTTTTTTCTACGCGATGGCATATATTATGTCCCCTTAAGGGAGTATTATATACAGTTCCTCTACAACAACTGTTGAGTAAATATTCTTGCAAAAAAAATGAAAGTCATGGTAAATACACACATCTTCCCAGTTCTACAATTTTTCTCAGTTGGCTTTTCATTTTTCTTTTGTTTGGAATGTGTCAAGGTTATTTATTAACAACATCGTATTGTATTAACTAAACTATACACTTATATATGCGTGACACACTTCAAATAGGACGGATTACTATAACTTTTTGTAATATTTGCAATTTTAACCGCCTGTTTACAAAAAAAAATATAACGAATAACGTTGATTTATTTCTCGTTCGATAATTATATGGACAAGGAAAACTTTGAAAATTACTTTAAGCTGTCAATTTGGGGTACACCAACTTTATGCTGCTCGATAATATTTTGTTACCTTTTCCACTCCCATCATTTTAGTGCTCGCTTAAGTTCCTATAATTAACGATATTTTCCTTGCTTTGGGTATTGCTTTAATTTTTTTAAACACTGACGTAATAACTTTTTTTTTATTGTTTATTTTTCAGCACAATTATAAAATTTCAAACACATTATATGCATCCTCCATGTTTACCTTAAGCATTAAATCCTCCACATGTATTCTTATAATCTGATTCTTCAGCAATTTAAAATTTAATTAGGATTGACAGAAATTTTTAATTAGCTAATTGGTAGGTGGCAATTTCGTAAGATAGAAGTTTAGTTCGTTTTATCTCGCTTTACCTTGAAATACATTTGTAGCATCATTACCGCTAGATTTTTCCTATGATACATTATCTAACTCTAGATCGAGCCGAAAAAAACTTCATAATCTGGCTTCTTGTATCACTTTTGATTACATACTGCTATACACAGATTTTTTCCCAATTACTTATTGATTTTGCTGAGAAATTTAAGTTTTTATCATTTTTAATAAACTATTTATATTATACAATTTATATCACTTTATGATATTTTACGCAAACATTTATTGGCAACATGGTTTTAATAAAACAATCAAACTGCTTTATTTTTCTAATAGTAATAATCGGCATCTACGCATCCTTTGGGTTTTGTGGCCTGGATGGTATCAAACCATTGCTTACTATTTCGTTAGAAAAATTCTCATTGTCAACGTCATTAAAGTAAGAAGTTTCCATTGCAATAGAACATCGACTATGTCAATAACAATGCTCTCTCTTAGGACTCCTTCACTGGTTTCCATGGATACTGGTTTCCCAAAAGACGGCGTAAATGTTGCTACGTATAAGCATGTACTTGAATCTAAAACTGCAATCATAAAATTAAAATTAGCTTGTATCTCGCCGACATTATTTATTGGAATTATTTAAAAACCTTGAAAGGACTTTCAGTTCAGTTTTCCAAAAGGCCCTAATAGGTGTAAGTTTTTCATCACTCCAATAGTAATTATCAAAGCGAATGATTTTTTATCTCAGAGATATTAGTTCATCGAATATACCCATTTTGTTATATTCTTATGAAATAAAACATAGGGTGAAACACTTTTTCCTATTTATTTGTCTGTTACGTAATAATAATATGAGAAGAGCATAAGAAAGACTGTACACACGTATTGTAATATTTTCTCTTCTTAAACTACTAAATGGAATACGATTTTATGTTCCAAATAGTACCATCTTTGGCGATAAACTCCTATAGTACATGTTTGTTGCCTGGCCAATACTTGTCCATTTCATAAGTTTCTGCTTTCTTCTCAGAGTCTCAGCAACAGGAATATTAAAACATGCGTATATAAATTGGTCATTACAACCTTGCGGTTATAAATTTGGAAATGTCTGACCTGAGGTTTGAACCTTGGTTGCGAAACTGCGTAGGTGTGATACTGAGACTACGATACTTCAAATCATATCAGGGGACAGATGATTCAATGTCTCTTCATTTGGCATGGCCGAAGCATTAACTTTCAATTCCTTCTCAAAATGCCATAACAATGTATTTATTTACAGTAATACTTCACAAAATCTTTGAAAACTTAAAAAAATTCAAACGCAAACACCAAAGAGTCCTAGGAAAGCGTATGTATCAAAAATGATGACATAACCAAATTATTGAGTTTTGAATTCTTAACCCCTGTTTAAAATTTTCTAATTTTTTTATTTGTGTGATGATAATATCATGAATTGACTCTCAGTGATACAAAATATTGACGGGATTGGTTCAAAAAATACTCATAGCTATTAACTTTTCTATGATAGTCGTGTTATATCTCAAAAAATGATCGATTTGTTATATTCAATAGTACATCTAATCAGCGATCGTTGACAAAGAACTGATTCAAGGAAATGTTTGCTTCAGAAGGTTAGCTATTACGCATTCTCTTGAATTCGGAACTTGCGAATTTTTCACTATAATTAACATTGTGATATGTCCAGAACATTTGCCAAAAACGTGGTGCTTTGTGTGAGACAAAACTTGCTTCATTACTCGAGCCATAGATTGCTCAATATGATATTCAACTGCTCTGGCACATATGATCGAGAATGGAAGATTACAAGTTTATTTTTAATAAAGGGGAGTATAAACTTTTCCGACATATCTGTGAAACAATATTAAACTTGAGGACCCGTTCAAAATCTATCCATTAGTAAAATATTACAAAATATATCGTGATGGTAGATCAACTGCTAAATGCAACGTACATCTTATAAATCAACCATCCAGTATGCTAAGTACTTACTATAAATGTGTAAAGGAATATTCAGTGCGTTTCAGTTACATTCAGTTGCTATACTCAATTATATATTGCTTGTCAATTGTTCACCAATTATATTCACATAACTCAATATAGAACTAAATACATCAATTTAGTCTTCTGTTTCCTATTAAAGGTAGAAAGTAGCAGAACTAACTAGGACCGTGCACGCAATTGTAAAATAACAATAAAACAAGATGTACAGAAAGTCACACTCAGCTGGCCTTGTCCATTTAAATACATACACAACTGAATCCGGTGGAACCGAATTTCTTTTCATATTAATTTAGATAATTTCTACAACGAGTATAATAAGAATAAAATATTTTAATTTGCTAATAGTTAACAATGAAATTAGAATAAGCATAAACATATTAATATCTTTAAGATTAATCACTACGAGAAATAAAGTTTTAAGAACTTCTCTGTTTTCATACTTCTGATACATAGTATAATAGGGATAATATCCTCTAATAAAGTCTGACTAGTTTAATATAATACCTCACTATTATCGATATATCATGATGTGTCAATGTATTTTCATCTGCTTTCGGTTGGTCATATTCAGTTAGACACAACAAGATTCTCATCACAATTAGCTGGTTAATATATTCGCTATATGTGATATTCTGTAGCTATTTTTATGATGCTTATCTATTATCCCATCAATTTTTTCTCTATGCACTAATTTAGGTGTGTATGCCGATTTCGTCAATTCTCTTGACAATTTCTCTTAATTAATCTCAATGAAGATACAGCATGTTCATCTAAAACAAATACTGACACACATTAGCTACTATTGTTTATTATTTCAGTGTTTTTTAATTAAAGGTAATAAGTGACGATAGTAAAAACTAGCGCAGTGTGCTGACTAAATGGTTATAGGCGTTATGGCCGATAATTCGTGTCATTATTCACTGCTCGTATGTAGCTCGTAATACTTTAACTGGTATTCCTGTCTTTTATGTATTTAATAGTTTGTGTGTTAGGCATTTTCGTTCATATCCATAAGATGAACTATAGCAGTTTGCTGATGTGTTGGCGAAGTTTTTATCCTAGTTTCGCCTATTACGTTATAATAATTACATAGTGGTTGTGTTATTAATATATGTGTTCCCTAATATTGTATCTCATGTAGTACTACGTTTTTGCTCTTTGTTTGGATTCTTCTTGTCAGAATAGTCCTGTTTAAATTTGAGAGTAATATTTCAGTCTCTTTGCTGTGATGACCGCTCAGGGCAATGCTCATGTCTAACTTTTATATAGGCAACGCTTAAATGCTCAGTCACGATATCTTATGATGCTGTTATTCGATATGCAATTTTTTCTTATTTTATATATCGCACTATCTGAAATTATTAGTGTGGGGTAGATCTTGCCCGTGTCACTACCTACATCGAGATATTTCTCTCAAAAAGATTAACTCTGAACATTTAAATATGTTACTTTATTACACGCCTGGTCTCTGCACTTCACCCTTTACGTCTATAGGGATCAATATTCGGACTTCTTATGGTTAGGTAATTTTTAGATTGTATTAGAATCACACAATTTCATCTCTACGACCGATATATAAATTGTCCCTCCTCTTTAGATAAGTATATGTTTAACAGTAATGATCTTGATATTCTGAATTAATGGTATCTAGAAATGTAGAAGATCATTATCGTTCAGACTATTAGTCTTCGTAGATCTCGCGATCAATTATGTGTAGAAGACTGATTGATGGTCTAAAGCTATAATTATAGTCTGATAAGGACTGCTGATTCATCTTCAAGGATTCAACTTATTTTTTTGTTGCATCTAAGATCAAATATCGGTAGTTGAATCACGATAAGATTTAACAATACTGGCTGGAGCATATCTTAGGTTGACTGGACGTTCTTTTATTACAGTCAGATCTTGCCTGATACATAGCTCGTCACTCACGTGTGTGCGAGCAATATACTTATTGAAACAAGAGATGCTGGCAAGCACATATATCTATGGCTTATAGATTGCCTACCGACTCACACTGACATGTTTTTTCATGGTTTTTAACGCAATTTCCTATTGTAAGTGATTATATTGTATTCATTGATTAATGTCGAGTCTCAGTGCTAGTTAATAGGTATCTCTATTGTCGAGTATATTTCATATTGATGATTTTCTTGAGATGTCTAGCATATGGATTGTCACCCTAGTGAGCTACAGTAATCTATTCAGTACAATATACGAAACAACAATATCATGCCTTCTCTGATGAAGATGAGAGAAATAAGTATGTTTAATTATTTATATCACTTCTTCATTCGAAACTTATGATAATCATTATAGAATTTATTTTTTGTAGTATGATGCAGATAGTTCATAAAAAATTTCCAGTTAGGATCATCTTTTGTTTATCAACATGAGAAAGATAAAGCTGGTTTGTTTATATAACAGCGGAGAGAGGACTGCTCACCAAAACATCTATTCAAATGTTGTAAACTAAATAGCATGTATTATACAATTCTGTCCCAAATGCATGGACACTAAACGTACCACACGTAACGGGCGATTAACTATTTATTGGTTTTCATAGATGGAATTTGTTTCCTTATATGTATGATGTCTCTTGATTTTATTAATTTATATTTCTATTATATTTTTTGTTTTTTTTTTTTTAGTTACTAATATTATCCATTGTCACATTTGAATGTATCAAATAGGTTATTTATGAATATTTTTTTCTGTGTTTTTCATATTTTTTTGACGGTAAATTGCCATACTTCTATATAGTGAAAGCAATATTTAATTACACATAATTGTCACTTATTCTTCTAAGATCTTCTAAATACTCCTTTTATTATATATACATTATTCGATCGTGAACCAAAAATTTAGGTACCCAAAATATTACAATATTGGCTGATAAGTGCATGATATCTGAGTCATAACGATGTGGGGAGGTGTATATTCGCTTTCTCGGAAAATACATCTTTTTACATGTAAAAGTTTGACTGATGATATAGAGCTAAGAACTCTATCAGTTTGTTTCCAAAACTTTTTGCGAATTCTGTTTATAGATTAGAAAATTCTGAGCATATAAAAATATGTTCTGGTGATATAGTATTTATATTTTACGAAAGTTTACTTAAGGTTGTGACCATGCAACCAAGGTAGATAGATGTGATCTGGCCAATATCAAAGTTCCCCACAGGTTAAAAATTCTGCACAACAGTCCCATATATAACTAAAAGAGTAGTATTCTAGAAAGATCATTTTAGAGAATGGTTGCAATGGAAAACTTGCTCATGAGTGCATGACGGCAAATACCAGGCAGAAAAAATTTTAACAAAAAAAAATCTTCGTACATTCAATGCTGAAATGGATTTAATATTGGGTATACACCTTTTGACTTCTAATAAATTATTCTGGCTCTCTTAAAGGGTACCTACACTTTTACACCATAAAGTTTCTCTTATTTTTCTTATGGTTTGTGAAAACCTTAAAATTTTTTTTATTTTATTTTAAATAGGAATATGTTCTTTGGCTGAGGGTCTGGAAGCTAGTTTTAAACAAACAGCTTTATATCTTTCTCTGGTTTGAAAACAAGAAGATTTGTTCCTAACCTGAAAATTTTTTATGATTTCTGCATTTAATAAATTTAAATAAATTTAATAAATTTCCATAAGTTTCAAATATATTTTTAATCAAGAAAACATCTTGTAGTCGCCGCTACTCCGTAGGCTGTAATTGACTTACTAAACGTTATTGGCCCACGGTTCACCCCTGGGCTCAGACATTCTCGAATAAAACAAAATATGGAAAAGATCGGCAATAAAGAGTCTATCAGCAGATTTCTCGGCAAAAAATCTGAGGAGTCCAATAATATTGATGAAAAGTTCTGGAAAAATTCTGTTCTGTTCGGAGTCGTCTTTAAGCTGTAGGTTCCGCAACTCGATTTATAAATTAACACACAACAAGTGGTGTTGAGAAGCTCAGGTCGTAATACTTACTAAAGAGTTGTAAGCACCATTAATGTAAAAATTATGTTGTGTATTGTTAGGTTATGTTAATTTAACAGAAGTTATCAGGACATCGGTCACATTTCTTGAAGGATGAATTTTGGGCAGACCATTACTACTATTATTTGCGAGAAAAATATATACGGCAAATCATTGGAATGTAATACGGTTTGGCATGGTAGAACACTTCACTACTTATCTGTACCAACAATTATAACAATAAGGGGCCATTTATTACAACTTGCCCGTTAACTACAAGGAGGGAATTTAACGGGCAGATATTTTGTTTTTCATTATTATGAGTACCCAATAAGATGAAGTGAGCGTTTAAGCATAAAGGGAGTTCATCCTACCTTTAACATTTAAAGTTTCACTTTATCTTTGTACTTGCCATATTATTATACATTATTTTTCGATATGGCAATAATAAAATAATAAAGAATAACAAATAAGAGGGAGCACGCTCGATTGCACTGCGTTTTTAAGGCTTTCTTAAAGTAGGCTAAAAGTTTCGATATTGCACCGGCATTGCTATATTTTCAAAAAAGTTAACAAAAGCTTATAAAAACAAAAAAAAAACCGACGAACTGTTTACTTGATTAAAAAAATAAACAAAAATAATAAGCCAACAACATCGCTATTACGAAAAAAGGGAAAACAAGTAACAGAAAACTACAACAACACTGCAAGGGGACGAACGTAAACAATATACACAAACAACAAAAAAGCAACATTGAATGTTAACATTCTTGAGCAGGCGAAAACCGAACTTCGCCTACGAAACATTAAATCAGGACTGGTTTCACATCGCATATATAAAAGGCAATGCAAAGCATGCAAGGGGAGTAGAGGTTCACGTCAGTCTTTGTGAAACATGTGTGTGTTGAAGTAAACCAATTCGTAGTTTGACGATCCTCCATCACAAAAACTTACAGAACAATTGTGTCGGTAATTGTCTTTATTTATCGCAAAGGGCATAAACAAAGGAATAACAAATAAAGCAATTGTTGTTGGTTTAAAATAAATTGGTGAACAGTGGAACACAAAATTGTACGATTAATTATAGGAAAAAAAAAAAAAAAGGTAATTAAAAACTGAGCACAAATTTATTTTTATTGCTATTCTACGAGCCTCATATTTCCAACACACTTTCCGGAGGTATTATTATTTAATTTTCCTTTCTTATTGTTTAGTTGTTTATTTTCTCTTGTTTACTTTTCTCTAAGCAATAACTCTCGGAACTGCAGCGTGTTATGGAAAACAGAAGGAAAACGAACCAGCTTTGAATGTGTACATTTCTGTACAATATCCTTGTTTTATTGTTATTTTTATTGCTGCAGTCGTTTGCTTTCTTTCGAGGACAAGGATACATTGTAAACAATATTGTGTACAGTGTTTTAATACGGAATAGAACAAATATAAATATGATGTACATATGTATGTATTCTTACACATATTAATACTTGAATATGTTGTGTTAAGAAAAATGTAACGTTGCATTTATGCAGTTGAATTATTCACAATAGGGTATTCCACAATTTGTAAAAATTATACAAAGTTAACTTGTATACTAACATATGTACGTACAGGTGATTATTATTTTTCACAGATCTTATGGTAGAGTAATGTTTAGAATTAGAAATCGAGAATTTAATACGTTTACAGGCACTCAAACAACTGTCTTAGTGTTTGGCTAGTGTTATCAAATGTAAGTATAACAGCGAATATCTGATGTATTTGCTTATTAAACTTTTATTTGCAATCTATTTGCTATAAACTATACGGCTATTGAAAAATAAACAATTATAAATTACACGGTGCGACAGTGAAAATACACCTGGGTAACTGTATGGCCTAAGTTGTTCACTAGGTTGAGCAGAATTCAAAAATACTTTCTTTATATTTCTCAAACCCTCCAAACATGTTTTATTTGACGAACACGTTATTTCTCACACCAAATTATTGATTACGCAAATATGCTTCAACCTATTTTAAAAACCTAAAGTTTTT
>QOCX01004733.1:0-14114 GCA_005959815.1 Sarcophaga bullata | reverse complement strand
GCCATTATTACAACTTGCCGTTAACTAAAGAAAGGATCTTAACGGGCAGATAAATTGTTTTTCGTTATAAAGGGAGTATCATCCTACCTTTAACTTTTAAAGTTAAGTCTGGCCACTTCAAATATAAACAAAATGAGCAAATATAACGAAAAAGAAGCTCGTCATTGCCACTGCGTTAAAAAAAACTTGTTTATTTGAGCATTGTTATCGATATTGCCTCTACACTGCCAAATTTTTGAAAATGTTAGTTTTATTTTATCTGTAGATTGTAATAACGAAAAGAAGTTAAAGCTGACTTTAAAGTTCACTTTAACTAAAGTTACCTTTAACTAAACCCAACGGGTTTAATGGCCCTAAATGTGCTTATTTTGCCTTTGAAACGATATCTTCTATATCGTTTCAGCGGCTTTCATTAAGATGAGAGAATATTTTTTGCTCTTGGATCTAGACCAACTTCAAACTCATAAATGACATTCATTCACTCTTAACCGACTATAATTTTCTTACTTGTTTGGCTTGTGTATTGAATTGGTCAAATAAGGACACGTGGTATACAGATAATCGAATTCTTTTAGAAATACTGCCAACATACTCACACCTACACATGTCTGCTTCAACAAGAAGATAGGTTGCCAAGAAGAGCCGCGAAGTACTGAGTCAATAGATTGTGGGTTAACAAACCAAGCAGGAGAAGAAATAGAAGAAGAGATATAATTTTTTCTCACGCAAGGATTTGACGGGAGTTTATTGCTTCGGTGGGTATGATGTAATATTGGCTGGAGTGTTGCTTGAATGAGATGAGAAAAAATTGTTTTTGGTTGCTGCGATGGCACGTCAGAGAAATGTAGTGTAAAAGCATGAGTGAGTAAAGAGAGAAAGGAAAATGAAAATAATCGAAACATTGCTAAACATAGGCGTGCGATAGAGTGGTGTGGGCGTATTGATTGGCAATAGCGAGATAATGGATAATAACAGACAGACCGTACGGAGACAGACGTGAAAGCAGGACTACAAAATGAGCAGCAACGGAGTGACTAGGCCAACAGCAGATGTGGGTCGTACAATAGGACCGCGCGAGAGTGGGTTCGGTGTCATATTTTTTCTATGTTTTGAGTGGTCAGTGGGTTGTTGGTATTAACAGTTGTGTACTATAGCGTTGCTCTATTTGTGTAGAGGTGGAAGGTATTAGTTTTTTTTTCTGTTGTTTTTTTGCCTCTTTTTCTTATAACGGAGCAGAGGTAACCGAAACTGAAACAAGAAACTTCTCGATTGGTTCCGTTTATGCCTTCTCTTCGTTAGTTTCTTTAAAAGAAATCCTCGTTTGTTTTTAAACACTTACCACCATATAGACTCTAACAAGTTGAAAATATGCTTTACAATCCTCAGTTTTGATTATAAATAAAGCAGTTTAAGATTTAACTTTTGGAAAGTTTTTGAAGCGATAACAACATTATTATTGTTATTATTGTTGTGTAGAGGTTCTAGAATACTGCCACCATAGAAAATTTTTATAGGGTATCCCAATAATATCTCTCGCAATACTGTTACCTTAACGAACTTCAATTGCTGTTTGGTATAAATAAGGATATCTGCTTAATACTTGTTAAACATCTGAAACCATAAGCAAGTTCTACGCATTAAAAATCACAAATTTTATCAATTAACCGAAGACAAAGTATTACCACTAAGTGTTAACTCTAGAGAAAATAACAAGAGAAACTGATAATTACAAAACGACAAAGAAATTAGGATAACAAAATGAAAAAGGTATTATGAGAATAAGAACAAATAAAAAAAAATTACAATAACAAAACTACATAGAAATTAACAGTAAAGTTCTAGAACTTGTCAGACTGATAGTAAATCTGTTGCAAAAAGAGTTTTAGTAGTCTGTTCGCATAGCCAGGTCTACTGTCGACTTCGCACAGAAAGCGTTCATCTGTAGTAACGTAAGGACATTTCATTGAGTGATTTGGTAGGTTTTGGATAACAAACAGTAATTTAACCAACGTACATTACAGAATATATCAGATGCAAGCATTAGAGAACACAGAGCCACATACGGTTCCCACTGAGCTCTGTACTTGATCCAATATTGTCGAATGCGAAATACAATGGGCGTCTATTGGGGCGTCGACTTAATATTTTGGAGACAAAGTGCAACGAAAAAGTCAGTTTTTGTTAATAGTTACGAACTCGCCCTTTACGTAGAACAATATGAGCATATCCGAAAATCTACTAGAATCTACGGAAGATAATACAAGTTCATAGATACTCAGCGGTAAAAGTCTGCTGCCCATACAGGACAGTCCCAAAAGCGGTAATTGCTGTAATATCCGAAAAGGAACAGATCCACGCAGAGTAAGTTATCCTGCTTCATAGTATGTAAAATACAAAACCATTGAAGCAACAAAAATCAGAGGTTTGTTTACGATCTCTTAGAGATTGGTTACGGAAATGAAAGATACTTGACAACGGTAGGTGAAAATATTGTAGAGATGAAAACATTGTGGATAGAAGACTAGACCGCACTTCATACTAATTACCCCACACAGATCTTGCAATGGTTGTTTTTCCGATAGTGTTAATGGATAACAAACCGCCTACAGGAACTCGAAGCAGATGGACTACGCTAACTTTCGGAGAGGCACAGCTTCCCGAAGAACCTGTTCGCATTAAGAGAAAGTTTTGGCTAAGGACTTATGGTTGAAAGTTCAATTATGGACGTGCGCCTACTTGTGTCAAATGGCATATGACGTCAAACTGTCGTCAGCTAAGTTTATGCGATTTCGAACAAAACATTAGCTGCAATGAAGATTTACAGCAGATCACGAGATATTTTTAGGAAAAAGGCTAATCGTAGAGAAACTTGCACTGTTACGAAAATGGCATTAGAGAAATAAATTCTGGACTATCTCCTGACATATTACTTAAACGGTGATCCTAAGGAAGATCCACTGTTGGGCCACCATGGTAATATTAGGTGGGTGGAAATACCATACAAAATTTAGGATTTCAGCCGTTTCTGCGTATGGAATTGAGCTCTTCCATCGATGTATGTTAATCTCTCGTTACTGGTCTCCGGTTCTTAAGTCGATTTCTTCAGCCTAGGAGAGTAGAACAAAACAAGGCGAAAACCAGGAGGAGACAACTTTACAGTTTTGATCATGAAAAAGGCCAATGTTTTTTTAAATTTCCAAAGCTCTTTCACTATTGCTCAGCAAACGGTGTACTTGCTCTAAATAAGTTAAAACTATTACGGAGAGCGTTTCAAACAAATAAGCCCATTTTAAGGTCCTAAGCACCTTGTAAGGAACTGGCAAATACTTTTCGCACTCATGTAATCAAAGAACTCAGCAACTTAATGCAAATATTACCAAATTGTTCAAAAAAACCAACAACAACTTAAACATACACTCACTACCAACTACAAATGATCATTTCGTATAAATACATACATACGTACATACTTCTAATTTAATTTATCCAAACGAAGGGCAAAAAAAAAAAAACTAAACAAAATAAACTCCAATAGCTAGCGATTACACATAACTTGCTCACTTCTCCATGGATCTTATATAATACTTTTGCAGCTGCGTTTCTGAAATTCAATAAAATATACTAAATAACATATCTCCAATAGAGTTTTGGTTTTGTTTTTTCTAAATGATCCACTCTACAACAACACAACCAAACCGAACTAAGTCTGTAGTGGCATAAAATGAGCTTAAACAGAGTAAAGCTTTACCGGAAATCAACTTCTTCCGTAACAGTTTATGGGTTTAACCCACTCAAACTCCCATTTGTATTTCGAAAAACGCCTACTTTATAACTGCTACTACAACAACTACTACTAACATACTACTACTATACTAACTACACCATCCACCATTGGTATCCTCTATGAGATAAAGTTTTTACATTATTTTGCATTTAGACGACAAAGGATTTAATCTCTGTTGCCGTTTGCTTTCGCCTTGTCTTTGCTTTCTGCCTCTTAATCCGTTCTTCCTGTAAGGCACTACAACACTATACAAACACATGTACACGTGTATTATCATCATATTGTTTATGTTTATAAATGCTGTTGTTGTATGTTCTGGCATAAATAAACACAAATTGTAGCCACACATTGTACGTTTACACGTATACAGTGTGTGTGTGTATGGGTGTTTATTTTTGCATACACTTATTCATTCACTCATTTATTTTGTTTATTATTGTGTTGTTTTTATTTTATTTTTTTTGTTTTTTATTTTTAACTTGTTTTTGTTATTAAAGTGTTTTGTATTGTTTGTAAGTTTGTTATTATTCATTCCTGTTTGATTTTTCTTGTTATTTTTGTTGGTGTTATTTAAATAAACGTTATTTCATCCGTCCTAAGCGTTTTTATTAATTCTACAAAATTTCTGCAGTTAATTTTTGTACTTATATTGAGTCAAGGGAGCTTTTCAATACCTAATCAAGGAGACGTGAACTAAATAGTCCTTAAAAGTAAAATTTTTACAAAATTACTCAGTGATATATCATAAGAAATTTAAAGAAATCTAAAATTGTTTATTTTATCGTGAAACCCTAAAGTAAGGTCACAAGTAAAGTTAAGTAAAACGCACATGAACCTATAATTTCGATGAAACATTATCATGGTCATTACCTCTCCGGATTAGTCTTTTATTATGTCGGCTATAACTTTTCTAACGTTGTTATTCCAATGCTTCAAATTTAAAGGAATAGGCAAGCACTTTCACATAAACATACGAAAACATTTTAACGCCACCTATTTTCATGGATAACTGGCCAATCAACAGACGGTCTTAGAACTATATCATCTAAGTCATTGTTTATTACACTTAACTGGCTCCCATGGGACGCATAGGAGAAACAAGTAACTGTGAACGTGGCAATGAAACTGTATACCACAGAAATATGAAGTTATAGCAGTTATCATCACACTAAAATCTTGGGTGCAGTTGATATGAGTATACCTATCGTTTATATGATAACATAACCCTCTTTCGGGCTTGGCTTTACAACGAAGATACCGAATAAGTGGATAACAAAAAGGCAAACGAACTGGCACGGTAGAGATCGGTGATGTCTGTAGTGGAGACGATAGAGGGAAAATATGTGCTCCAACAAGAATACATTTAAAAAACAGCATGGCATTCAATAAACCATAGGTGATCTAACATCATCATCATCATCAAGCTGAAGATAATTGGATAAGAAGAGCATACAATAGCCCACTTGGAATTCAATTCTGATTCGTACTAAAGACCATCAGAGCAATTTAAATACGTAAGTATTAGCCTTCCACGGAAAAAAATGACGATGCGGTAAAGAAGTCTTCATGCTTGAGCTCGAGGAGGTAATATGGCAGTACTATCATTCGCATGTACACTAAAATCATTCTCCGGATTTAATGGCTAAGATCGGGCGTTCAGGATTTCAATGCCTCCAATGTATGAAGCTGTTCGTTGGTGCGAGGCATGTACCACCAAGTTTCAACACCTTGATATTCACACTTAAGTGTAGTCCGATTGAACTACATCCAATCACTGATAATTGACAGAAGCACGTTTTCAATGTACTAGATTTATGCGTAGATTCAGAGATTTAAGCATAGATTCGGACCACTACCTTGTCCTAGCCAATTTTCGATTACGCATTATCACTTCGAAGTCTAATACATTGCGATCTAATACATTTTATAAGGTGAACGTCAAAAATCTGCGATTACAAGGGACAACTTTGGCATTCTTCGCTTAACTTTCAGATAGGCTCCGTCTATCCCCATCTTACCTCAGCGACATTGGTGGACTGTGACCAACACCTTCTACTCCTTGCAGCTGCAACGAAAAGCGCCGCATAGAAGAAAACCTCGTAGTTCGGTGAGCCATTGCTGAGAACTATAGAGAGAAATAAAGGTGCAAGAAAACGTGCAAGAAGAGAAAGCAAAAAAGGCGAGAGTTTTACAGACATAGGAATTATGCTCAAAAATTCTACCGTAAGGTTAAGAGTTTAACTAAAGGTTTTGAGCACGAAGCATTTACTCTTCTGCGACACGATAACGACACAAATTCTGCCTTTAGAGATGATGTACCGAACCCGATTGATGATGACGGCGTGGTGATTTCACTGCCTAGCCATAAAGAGGTCAAAGTAGTGATTATGTGACTTAAGAACTTAAGGTCCTGATTGATGACCTGTCTGTGTTGTAGACCGAAAGTAAGGAGCTGGTTATGTGCATGCACCAGCTTATTTACAAACTATGGCTAGAAAAAGGTAAGTACCACGATTGGAACCCCAGTGTCCTCGGTCCTGTCCTAAAAAGTCCATGTGGACTTCTACGATGACCTGACTTTATAGCAATAGGACTGAAGAGGTTCAATATGGCTGAACATTTCAAACAAAGAAGAATATAAAGACTGAAACGCTAAATAAGTTTTTATTAAGATACGAAGTATATTTAATAACAATAAATAACTTAATATTGTAGTCTTTTTTTTTTCTTATAATTTTTAATATCTCTTGATTCCATTTATCCATGAAAAAACTATTCCTCCTTAACACTTCCTTCCCATTATACAATAGAATGTATTTAGCATGATAAAGCAAAATTAATTACGAAAATTAATTATAAAATTCGTATTTTTGTCTTTTGCCATTGTTTTGTTTTGTGTTTTGTTTTTTGTTTTTAGTTGTTTGTATCAAAAACAATAAATAAAACAAAATTTTAAAAGACAAGCAAAACTTAAGCTTAAGAAAAATGTTCATAAATTTGTCCCATTTATCGCCTCATAAAGCATAAACACAGCAAACAAAAAAATCTTCTTTTAAAATATTTTCATTGCAATCTACAAGAGTGTAGAATCGTTTTATAGTTTTTGTATTTCGCAAAACAGTGATAAAAACACATTTTAGTAGAGCAGAAGACAAGGAAAAAAGGAAGGACGAGAGCGAGACGTGAGAGAGAGAGAGAGAGAGAGAGAGAGAGAGCAAAGAGCAACACAACCCTTTCGCAGACAAATTTATTTATGACTTAAGTTGTTACAGCTAAATGTCATTTAAAATTCATACAATTCATGCAACAACAGCAACAACAGCAAAAACTAGAAATGCAACAAACAATTAAAAAGAACATTTAACCCAAAACAACTTAAACAAAAATATTGAAGTAAACGGGAAAGTAAGAGCACCAGCAACCTCTAGAATCTCGTCAAAAAAAAACTCTTTTGAAATCTACTTCCAAGACGAATAGCATGTACTCTATACTGCGTGAGACTAAAACTCTGAGAAAGAAGAAGAACCAGAAACAGTTACAAAACCTAACCTTTTTTCTTCGTATTGTACAAGAAAACAAACCACAATTTGAAGAATATTTTCTTCACGAAAATAAATAGTCATAAAATTTACAACAACAACAACAATAACAGAAAATAACTGATAAAATAATCTGGTGTGGAAAAAGTTTAACAAAAAACTAAGAGACAAAACATTTTGAAATGGCAACAAAATAAAATACGAAAACAAACAATCGCTTATTCACACAATGTTCATATTGAAAAAGTAAAATTGCAACCGAAGTTAAATGCAACAAGCGTTAAATGATACAAAAAGAGCACAACTTCCTTTTTTAGAACTTTTGATAAATTAAGATGAGTTGAAAATTCACACACACACACACACAGATACTGTAAACCATTTATACACTCATAGCCATACATACATATATACACAAGCTAAAACGCGCATACAGTAATTTCCAAAGAAGACCAGTGAAGAACATTAACAGAAATATTAAAGAATGTATTCGTTTGAATTGAAGTCTAATTTTTTTCAAGTTTCATATGAACAGGATAAGGATTAACACCACCCTTCTAAGACCTTTTGAAGACCTCACAGCGTAAAGATCATTAGGAATAATTACTTAATAGAAAAACACTTTAAATGATGCACATAAACAAATAAAGGTAAGAAATATTTAAAATATCTGCTGGACTAACTGATAAATCTACAACTCATTCAACATAATTTGTAAGCTGTTTTAAATTAAAACATGTTTCAGTGAACTTTACCTCAAATGTTTACAATATTCAACGCATAAAAAATCATGTGACTGAAGTTAAATTCGAATTTGAAAATCAACGACGCAATCCATAAATTTTAGCAACGCCACATTTAGCGTTAACAGAGCAAAATTTTCTCTTAACAGAACAAAATTTGCCCTTAACAGAGCACTGTTAACTGTTTAACAGTGGCAATAAGTAGTAAAATCATCTACTTTGCGATTATTGAAGACTATTGACATGAAGTTTAATTCTCATTATGATCATTATTATTTGTAAACAATAATGTTGAAATGAAAAGAATGGTTAGTGAGGATGGAGGACTACCATGTACATATAGTCTGTATGGTGTACTATTTCTTATATCTTCCAAAATGGCCACTGATCTTCTAGAGAATTTTCAATAAAAAATTGAATTGAATTTTCACAATACTATATCACTTTATGTGGGATTATTTCGCTGATTATATAAAAAGGCCTTGGAACCTTCGAGTATGATATGGTACTCCTAGCCCTAAAATTAGCTCCTAAGCAATTGACCTTCTTCAGATGGATACTGTTAAACCTCTAACAGTGCTCTGTTAAGGGCAAAATTTGCTCTGTTAAGCGAAAATTTTGCTCTGTTAACGCTAAATGTGGTGCTGCTAAAATTTGTGGCTTGCGTCTTGGATTTTCAAATTCGAATTTATCTTCACACACATTAAAAAATCATAAAATCGAACTTGTTGTACCTGGCTAGCATCGAACAGCATCACGCAAAACTTTCGGTATTCATCAACAAGTGCTTCAAAATCATATGCAAAATATTCTGGCCAAATAACAACAGTATGATGAATCTCTGAAACCTTACCAACGAGGAACCCATAGTAATGCAAATAAAACGTAGGAAATGGAGCGTCCATACTCCCAGGAAGAACACTGACAGTGTAACAAGAATGGCACTTGACTTGAATCCTCTAGTCTCAAGAAGCCATGGCCGCCAACACCACTTGGAGACGTTCGATACTTCAAAATCTAGGACATATGCTCCCGATAGGGATATGAAAGAAAACCAATTCCTATTGGCAGACTTCACGCGCGTTAAAATATTTCCAAAAGAAATTTGAAACTTAACCGTTTCCATCGTGAAAATTTACCTTAACAAACTTTGGTCTTAATTCAATAGTTTTCTAAGTAACCCTAAGTAAGATGGCTAGATTGCTATTAAACTTATTTTGATATTCTCTACCTATATTTATCGTGAACGTCTAGAATATAGTCAGCAGCACTTTTTTAAAACTTCGTATTCTTCTAAACCGCAAGTCAGACATCTTCAATAAAACAAAATAAAAAATATTTCTTCGGTGACTATCCCTCAGCAGATTTCTGTGAGAAACTAGATCGTAATCCTGACTGAAGAGATGTAATTTGTTTTGTCTTGAGCCGGAGGTGGGAATTTTCGAAAGACACTTTTCTTCCAACAAAAGAGTGCACGATTCACCATCACTGGTGCCTACGTACTAAACCCACTCCCTACACACTTCAACCACTCTCCCTCCGCGGGACTGCCGTAAGGTATTACTTCGCGGAGGTCTGGTTAGCTTAAAAGCTTTATCTCATTAATTTAAATTTCGCCATCGTTCCTCCAACCTTCGGAGTTCTAGCGTAACTTCAGCCATTCTCTGGCTATATTGTCTCGATAGAATCCTAGAATTCATCATCTCTTCCAAAAGCCTGTTTGGTACAAAACTCGATTCGCCGGGCCATCTGAATCTGGGGCAGCATGTTAGAATATGCTCCGCATCTTCCTCCTCATCTACTCAATTTGGACAAATAGTGGAAATATCATGTCTAAATCTGTGCAGATACTTCCTGAAGCATCCATATCCTGGATGAAACTGGGTCACGTAAAAGTTCAGCTCGCAATGGTTGTTCTTCATCCAAGGGGTTATATCAGGGATAAGGCGAAATGTCCATCTTCCCTTTAAACTGTTCTCCCATCGTGACTGCCATTTGTGCATGGAAGTCCTTCGCTCCTCCGCCTTTATAGCTGCTATTTATATATATACTCGAGGCGGCGAAAGTATATCCGCTTCATCTCATCCGCCAATATGTCTATCGGTATTGTCTCTGCCAATACCAGTACCGCTTCATCAGACACTGTCCTGAAGCCACTTATCTGCCTAATAGCGCTTAGACGATATGAAGTGTTGTAATGACCAATTATGTATGTATGTACGTATGCATGTATGTCAAACTGTGGTTGTGTTGTGGAATAGGGAAAATGGATTTTAGGACTACACTATTTGTAGAGCGTTATACCCTCAAATTGTATTGTGGGAGAGAAGGAGTAAGGAAGGGTGAGTTTACATTGTGATGTACTCACAAAGTCTCGGGATCGAATCAAACACGCCTGTATACTCAAATTAGTATTCCCACTTCAATAGTTTTATCGGAGAACAATATAATCCAATAATTTCTCAAGAATTTCGTTCTACATTTTGGAAAAAGGCTGCTTCCTAGTTCTCCCACCGTGCTCATTAAGACAAATATTGCAAATGTCATTACCACAAAATCTCGTGTGTTCAAACACTGGTCCAATCACAAACTAAACTGTAATAACTTCAACAAATAGTTGTTGAGCATGTTCATTTAAGCAATGTTTGTAAATATTTATTTACTTAAATATTTATTTACTTAATTAAGTTTGGATTACGATCTAGCTTCTATGGAACGCCTGTAAGTAATTCAACAATATTCTGTGGTGGTTCACTTAGGGGAAAATTGTCGCACAGGATTAAATATATTAACATACTGTGACATAGCCTGCACTTAATAATTACAACATGATATCTCTGTATATGATATCACTTATTCATGACAGCAATGAGGCTATCCTTGTGCCGCGTGAATATTTTCATTAAAAGTAAGCAAGAGCATGAAATCCAATCGCATAATGAATCATTCTTATTAAAACTCATTTTAGAAAACAGTTTTCACGCCTAAGATGCTAAAAGAAACAAAAATTGGTTGGAGGGAAAAAGTTTTCGTTTTTCAAAATGAAAATTTTAAAAGCTTTTAGTAACAACAAAAATGAACATGAAATAGTTGGTTGGCGTTAAAAAGTTTTCTTTCAATTTTTTTCTGCTGTTTTTTTTTTTTTTTTTTTTTTTGTTTGTGACTTATTTTGTCGCTATTGCGAGAAAAGTCAAGTTGACAAATGTCAACGAAATAACTGTATTTTATAACTTTATACAGTGATTCCCGATCCCGACCCCAACAAAAACGATGCCACACAAGTTAACCAACAAATGATAGAGAAGTTGCAAGCACATCAACATCGCTGTACCATAATCACAGTGCGAATGTTGTTCTTTAAAAGTACGTTGTTGGTGTTGATGTTTTTTTGTGTATTTATTTGTCAGTTTTCTTTGCGTCTTTTGTTTTTTGTTTTTCTTTTTGCTTTTTTATTCTTTTTAATGTCAACAAATTTAACATGAAAAATTTTTCTTTTAAATGTTCATCATCGTCGCAGTAGCTGCGAAAACAAAAAAAAAATATTTTCTTTTAAGCTTTGGGGGATTTGGTTGGGAAGGATAGATAAACAATCAAAATTTGATAAACGTACTGTCTAATGACTCCTTTATTCCTCTTTTAAAGCATCGACAATTTTTCAAATGCAATAAATTGAATGTATTCGGTATTACCCACACAGTTTAGTTTTATTCGATTCAATCCCCGATAAATTTTCCACACATTTTACACGTTCAATGTGGATTTAGAGGCCGCAAGGGTAAGGCAAACAAATTTTCATAGTAGCTTTTGAATTTTAAAAATGGGGTCAATCATCACCAAATACTCCATTCAGTATTATCTACGGTGCTTAACGCTTCGGAATTCATAACATTAGCAACGAAAATCTAACGCAGCTTAATTTCCACCAGCTCTTAGGAAATAGCGATCAAATGTGCAAAGTCTTTCACCACAGTATCACACCGAATTCAACAACCCACCACATTTTTATAGAGAGCAATGATAGATGTAAAGTCTATCCCCCCAAGGCTTGCTACAGTAGACCAATCACAGTAAAAGCTCCGTACGTTAAACGAGGAGGACAAGCAGGGCAATATTTTGAATAAGATAATCGCAGGCTTATATGGCTTACATTCTATAACGATCATCATTGATATGAACTTTGGAACTCTTGAACTAAGAAAGAGGATTGTCGAAAGAATAGTTCGGCGACTATCAACTAGAAAAACTCCAAATCTATTTCTCTTTAGGGACTATAAAGAAAATAAAGAAAATTTCCAAGGTAAGCTAAAAATAAATAAACTGTCAAGCAGTTTCCGCAGGATAAGGTCTCTCTATCCAATCAAGACCGTTAATGCATGACATGATTTTGCTCGAGGGGGCCCAGCCTCTCGCCAGACACTACGGATCTAGACTGTGGATTCAGTAAACAGGCCCCCACCGTTAGTCGGGGTTATTATGACTGATCCCCACTCATTTTTTCTTGGCACAACCCTTTTATTTCTTTATTTGTTTCACTCTATCCTTCTTCATTTCTGGTTTGTTTGCCTGAGCTGCTGGTTGTAGTTTTCTGGAACTGGTTGTTTATGGACGACAGCACCGACCCGTTGTCTGAACGGCTTTAGTCTCGAGCTGTCGGAGAGCAGGGACGCTTGGCTTGGGCTCGGGCCCACCAAAGACCCTCCACCGCCTCTCCGGTTATGGCAGAGGCGACCTTAAAGAAGCAGAGATCTGATGAGCTAAACGCTTACCTCCAGCTTCCCATACGACCTAAAGTGGTAAATTCAAGGGCCCCGCTTCAAGACTTCGTAAGCCCTAGGTATTTATCATTTATAATGCTAGCCTTAGACTACTCTATATTCCTTGAAGCTGGAGAATATCTAGGGTGAATTTTGTTTCCACCCATACTAAAGCTAAGGACTATAGACCAATTAGTTTTTATTAATTTATTTTAAAAATATTGCAACGGGTCTTCAGTTCATATCCAGACCTCAATTGATCCATCACTTTTGGCTGTGTCCCAATAGGAACAAATCAGTGGAAACAGCTCTACACTCTCTCATCTCACAGGTGATGAATACACGTTAAAGAATACACTCTTTCCTGTCCTTGACATTGATGGTGCATTCAACAACGACAATCCAAACGCTATATTAAATGTTCTTTATTCTCTTAGCCTGGGATAGGATCTGGTTGGGGTTATTCAGCTCCTCCTCAGTCAGACAATTGGCCACAAGGCCGTATTCAATCACCACTACTCTGGAATCTCGCAGTCAACTCGCTCTTGAAAAAACGTGACTTCTCCATTAATAACGCCATAGTTTACGCAGACGACATTGACATTGCTGCGTCGGGAATGCTCTTCAGACACAATCTGACAAACTGAATTTCGCGCTGTCGATTGTACTAAATTCGTTGACTGTCTATTAACTCCTCCAAGACCAACACAATTCTTTTCACTAGGAGATATAAATTTCCGATCTCCACCCTTCCTAGCATATCCGGGACTAGACTCACGCTGAGTCCAGAAGTTAAATATCTAGGCCTGATCCTCGACCCCAAACTTAACTGAAAAGCAAATCTGTTTGCTAGGGCAGGCAAAGTGGCCTGTGCTGCTTACTGTTGCAATAGAGCAGTTGGATCCAATGTGTTTCTCCGTCTCAAAATTACGCGCTGGATCTGTTCTGCAGTCATAGAACCCAACCTCCTATATGGAGTTGCTCTCTGTTTGCTAGGGCAGGCAAAGCGGCCTGTGAACTACTTTGAACAAACAACATAATGTCAGACTTCTTGACAAGGTCAGAAAATCTGCAGCTATTCATATCGAAGGTGCTCTACGTGCTACCCCTTGTTCGCAATGCTTAACTGGCTTTCCACTGTGCTTCTTACTGAATAAGCAGCCAAACTCACCGCAACTGGACTCAATGCCTGCCTCGCTGGCGCTTCAAGCCTTCTGTGCTTTCCATTATTTTGGAGGTTAACCTCAATGCCTTGTCAGCTTAACAGAGTTATTATCCATTGATGTCAGGGGGT